>JABUQX010049028.1:57500-62930 GCA_015478945.1 Trachelipus rathkii | reverse complement strand
CCTCCTCGTTGTTGTGGTTGAGAGAGATTATAAAACCTTATGTTACTTTACATTTTAATCCTATAACATCTTTGAGAGCTATCCTTCTTCTCCCTCTCTCTTCTCCTTAACATCTCAGACCACACTAATTTTTGTAAATGATATCCTGATAAAGTTGAATTGAACTTGCGCATACATCCACATGATCTCGAATGGAAATAATTCTAATTAACTGTCAACAGACTTGAATATTAAAAGAAAAGAAAAGATCTATTAACTTACTTTACCTCTTTCATGTTCAGCAAATTACCAATTTAACCAACCCGCTCGATTCAAAAGTTTATAATTCTGACGATCTTACAAAAATCATGATAAATGAAAGGTAAGAGCTAATAATGAATAATCGAGTAACTTAATAATTCAACTCTCGGAAAAATCTTGAATTCGATATTCATTACCCCTACCCTACCTACCTATATAGACTATATATATATATATATATATATATATATATATACTAATAATATATATATACTACTATATATATATATATTATATATATATACTATATACTATATATACCCTCCTCCTATATATATATATATATATATATTATATATATATATTATATATATAATTTTTTTTATAATACTATATATATATATATAGTATATATATATATATATATATATATATATATGCCCCTCCCTACTAATATATATATATATATATACTATATGATACCCAATATATACAGTATATATTATATATATAAAATATATATCATCATATATATTGTAATATATATATATATATATATATATTATATATATATTATAAATATATATATATATATAATATACATATATATATATATTATATATATATATACAGGGGCGTATCCAGGGGGGCCAGGGGGCCATGGCCCCCTCGCGAAACAAACTTTTTAGACATTTTTAAGTAGTTATCTATAGCGTTATGAATATAAAGTGCAGAGGTTTTAAATTAAATTAAACGATAAAATTAAAATTAAAAATTAAAAAAATCAAATAAATAATTAACATCTAATTAAAAATTAAATTAATTTAAAATTAAAATTAAATATTAAAATTAAACGATATTGGAATTTCATCAAAGGTTACCGGTATTATGCAATAGGCGAAAAGTGGAAATTATTAAGATCTCTGGTAAGCCAGCATTCACAAACAATATTTCCTGCTTCAGGAAGGCAAAGGTCGGGAAAGATATTTCAAAGAAAGTGGCTTGATTACTCTGATAAAAACGTTGGGATTTATTGCTCAAATGGCGAATTTTTTTTTTGGAAACAAAAGAAGAAGGCAAAGGCTACACCAGGAATTCTGTGTTTTTGTCTCGAGATCCATAATTCAAAGCTGGTTAAAAGAAAGCATGGGAATCCTTTCTAAAATAAACAAGAGGCAACTAAATATTCACAAATAATCGCGGTAGAAAAGAAGATTTGCTGAAGAAAAAGGCCAGTTCAAGGACAAAACGAGAGCATCAACAAACAGATTGACAGTCCAGAAAAAGGACCCGCGCACCCGCCACCGCAAGTCCAGCCACGGCGGGCTCATCCTACCACCTTGTTGAAAACAATCGTATTCTGTGGTAAGCAAATATATCGTTACGTGGAACATCATGACTCAGGTCGCAAGCAAACTCTCTTGGCTGTTGGGAACGATGCACTTTTCGGCAGTCTTTTAAGATATCCGTAGTTAATGCTGGAGACCATGTTCTTTCAGAACATTTAAAAATCTAGTGGTAGAAATCGCCCAGCTATACCAGGTTCCACAGGTCCAAAATGCTTCTAATTCAGTCATATTTGCGCATCTCATCTTCACACGCTTCCTCAAAATTGGGGCAAAACATAAAAAAAAAGGCTAAATTTCTTTACCATCCTAACGAAGAAGACGACCGATGTGTCCCCAGAAGGAACAATTTTCGCTGTGGTGTTCCGTTTACCGCTTGATATTGATACTTCTCACGGGTCAAACAAGACTTTGAGTCACCCGCTTCCGTCCAGCAAATGCATTTGACTAATAGTCTCGCCCCAAAATTAACTTTGAAGAAAACAGTAACTTGAACTTGTGGTCTGAAATATACAATAATCTAAGAGGGACAGGGTCGTACCTCCGACCGGTGCAGCAGAAATGAGTGAGTGAGTTCAGCAGTGTTCAGAACAGTAATAAAGGACAAAAACCCACACCTTGTCCCACCCAAAGCCTATTTATACTCGCTGCTTTTTGCATTGCTTAAAATTTATGCCGTACAGACGCTTCCCTAAAGTTCAAAATATTCGAAGTCCAATTGGAATAATATCAGAATGTTGTACATTTTTTTCTTGTTCAAGTGCGTAAGAGACAAAAGTTCTTTAGAAAAAATTGGAGAAGCTTACTTCCTAAGAGTAGCAAAAAGAGAATTTAAAAAGTTTGTGAAACTCACTGGTGCCGAATGGATGAATCGGTTTTATTATTTTTATTTTTATTACAGACGATGATAAACCAGATAATAGCAGCTTTAGAACAAACAAATGTGGAAGTTTGGAGTATCTCATGTCAGAAAAAGTTACCTTTATTCTAAACCAATGTTATATAGAGCATCTTTTCTGGATTCACTTTTTTGTTTTAACAGACTGTTAAGTTTAACATACAAATCTTTCAAAACGATTGCAGGCCACACCTTATCTGAATTTGGTGAAGTGCATATAATGAAGTTGCAATCTAGTTAAAACTAACAATTGAAGCCATTCAGAGAAATGCAACATTTAGAATTTCAGTAGATTTTGAAGAAACGGGAAAGATCATTCGGAATCTGAAAGGTGTATTAAATTGGCTTGTAACAAGAATTTAACAAATTTCCAAAAATACAGACCCAACATTCCTACTATTCGAAAAAAACCCCCCCCCCCCCCCCCAACAGGGGGAGGGGGGGGGGGCAACCCAAAAATTTATCGCACAAAGATTTTTTATACCATTATTTTGCATGATTAATACCAGCCATAGGAGAGAGGGTTTAAATCAAAAGAAATTATAGAAAATTTAATCTCTCTTGCAATTTGTCATACCGAACAGGATGTAATGTGCCATATGAGAAGATCAAAGACACGCCTGCTAACATTTTACAAGGAAGATCGCGAAAGCCCAATTGAGGATTTCAGTAAAAGTTAAAATGAAATTAATGGAAGTTGAAATGGCATCACAGCACAGATTGTTCAAAACAGGCAATAGACGAACTTAGTTTCTGTTGTTCGGCAGTCACAATTTCTTTTTTTCATAGAAATTTAATATTTTGCGTCCTTCCACTTTTATAATTATATACCTACCTCATTATCTATAATATATATATATATTATATATATATATATATTATATATATATAATATATATATATATATATATATAATATAGATATATATAATATCTATATAATATATTAATATTTTCTTTATAATTAATAATTTATATATTTTTTATAATATTTTTAATTTTTATATATATATATATATTATATATATATATATATATTATATTATATATATATAAATATATATATATACTATATATATATTTATATATTACCTATACTATATACTATATATATATATATATATATTATACTACTATATAATATATATATATATATATAATTATTATATATATACTATATACTATATATTATCATATATATATATAGATATATTATATATATATATACTATATATATTTATTATATTATAATGATTTTTGTCTGGCCCCCCCCGAAAAAAAAAATCCTGGATACGCCACTGTAATATATATATATTATATATATATACTATATATAATAATATATATATATATATATATATATATCCATATCTCAAAAAATACTATATAGTATATATATATATATAAGATATATATATATATATGTACATATCTTACACAACCCTCCTCGCATACCACCAGCAGGTAGACTCTTCTCTATTCACACATCATGAACACTATTACACAACACTCTCTTCAAAAGGTTTGATAATGCGAACGGCACCAACTTGCCCCGGATCGGAGGAAGCCAAGAGAAGGTCAAAGATGTAGCCCTTATCAATCACTCCACCATCACTATTTGGAGGAGTTATAATTCTCTCTGTGGGGATGCCTAGTGCCCGCCCACTGAGATTCCTGACCTTTACTCTCGCTCCACGCATCTACTTCAATCATTTATCTGGCAAGATTCGCCAACGATCTTCTGCTAGTTCCACACGTGCACAGGCGACTTCGTTTTCTTCATCTTCTTGTTCTTAAAGCCAACAACACACGGTCCCTGAATCCAGATCTTTATAGCAAACACTACTCTTTACTGTCTCTTTCCTCAATTTTCAGGTAAAGCTTGGATCTTGTATGAGTTAACTTCTATGATGGAAATGCAAGTATAATCATGTATGATGTAATTGAAGATGTAATCGGTAATGTCAATTCGGAATTGTAATTTGTTACGTCTTCTGAAATATGTATCCCATCGGCATCAAGCTCTCATGAAAAACGTCAATTAAATATAAATCTATCACGGTCCTGTCTATTTATCACCAAACCTCTACCTGAATATCCTAAATTCATATGTTAGTTAAACTCTAAAATAAAAATCATATCTACTCATTTCCTCTTATTTCTCAGATAATCATCTTGAGTGATTTCCAATGTCCACCACGCCATGTGCTTTTCCTCAAATTAATCATGATGATACCAGCTTGTGCAGTTTGGAATACCATTCTCTTTTCAGAATTGAACTGATCCGTTTGTAGGAGATAAACCCCAACAATTCTTAGACCTTGCGCTATAACTTTCAATCTGTATCTTCTTTTTCTGTTAGCTCCGTTCCTCCTTTTGGTTCCTCGATCAACTTCTTATTTATCTCTGAACCTTCTTCTATCTCTTTAAGTCTTTCATAAGAAAGAACCTCGCCCACGACGAGGAAATATTTTTTGGCACTTGACTGCTCGCAACCCTGACCGGACTTGCGTCTGCGCTTTTCTCTTGATTTCTCATGGTTCTGTGGGGAAGGGGGAGGGGGTCTCGAGGAGTGTGCTGAAGGTATTACAGAGTTGCTTCTACCTAACATGGGGCGTATATTCCGTATTATTTCCTTCAACTAAACCTAGCAAAACCTTGGTTTAACTCTTTCCTGTAGTTTTCTGAATTATCTACCCTATGCATAAAGCTCCATGCCAATCTACATCTAAATTTATCTGCTCTTATAGTTATAGTTATCGCTCGTGCTGTGAGGTTGTGTAGCGTGCTTGCTCTTCCATGTGTCATTTTAATAATATATGTTTAATTTTTTTTCTTTTCTTTTCTTTTCTTTTTTTTTAATTTTTTTTGTTAATTTAATTTAATCTGCCGTGTTATTTGGTGTTGTTTTTAGGTGTTTATTACCTTGCCCAGTTGTTTTGGTTAT
>JABUQX010049028.1:27500-52500 GCA_015478945.1 Trachelipus rathkii | reverse complement strand
TTCCATCCCTTCTGTCAAGATGGTGCAAAGAATTTTCACTTTATGGTATCACAGTATCAAAAAACTTTCTGCCTGGAGATCGACACATCATTTCTCCAGTGCGTCCTAAAGCTACCCTATTTTTTCACCAGAAAACTTAGTTTGCTTAGCGGTGTTGGCAAATGAACGGGAAACAATTAAGAAGATTTTCCTGTCAACAAAAGTTCTTCAAGCAAGAAAGAAATATTCCTCCACCCAACTCGCTGCCACGCCCTCGCCTCCGCTTCTGCACTCAAAAAGGCAGCGTAAACGTCAATTCAACGCCACTTCTACATGAAACTGATAGACTGGGGGAGTACTTCCTATCACCCCCCCACCTTCTTCTGTTTGATATATTGCTGCCATGATATTTGGTTTAATAATCACACAAATGTCTCCTACCAAAAGTTTCGTGTCATTAAAGGTCGATCGTTGAAAGAAATTGTCAAAGATGTTTCCGATTGTTTATCACGCTCAGGCGCTCACGCGTTGGTCATACTCATAAAAATGTGAACCAATACTCAAAAAAAAAAAAATTTAGGAATGGACAATACACTCACACACGCTAACAGACACACACACACCATCGCACTCCTTTAATATGAGATTTTGTAATAATGAAGGTTGTTTAGAATGTAGAATGTAAGGATATTTAAGACCACCCCGACAGCACCCCGACCCCCCCCCGGAAAACGCCCGCAATACAACTATACTGTGATATTCTGGCATAATATATATTTTTTGTTTTAAATTTAAAAAGATTCAAAGGCTAATGGTTGGTTTGTCACTCGCAACACACACTCTCTGCGCAGACACTTACCTATCTTAACCATTTCAGTTTTGTATCCGAAGGTGAAGCCACAAAATTAAAGTCTGTCTCACACACTCCTGACTCACAACTTTTGTATTTTTCAACTCAGCTTAATATATACCCCTCACTCACTATATATATAATATATATAATATATATATATATATTATATATATAATTATAATATATATATATATATATATATATATATACTACATAATATATATACTATATATATATATATCACTATATATATATATATTTATATATATTATATATATATATATATATAATATATATATGTATATATATCTAATATATATCATATAATATCATAGCTCTCACCTTCTACTACTTACCACTCCCCTCACCTCTACTACCTACTATATGTATATATACTATATATATATATATTTATATTATATATATTATTATATATAAATATATATTATTATAAATATATATAAACAAAAAAACCTTCATAATAACCAACTACAAAAAGTTATATAAATTTTTGCACAAGATATTTACAAATAAATTTTTCTTAAATTAATATTCACTACTATACTATATATATATATATATTATATTATATATATATAGTTATATATATATATATACCCCTAGATATATATATATATATACTATAATATATTATATATACTATACTATATATATATATAAAGTATTATATATATATATATATACATTATATTACAGTTAAAATATACTCACTCCTAATTATATATACCTCCACCCTATATATATATATATATATATATATTAATTCATATATTATAAATTAATACACTATATATATAATATATATTATATAATATATATATCACCATACAACATACCCCTGCACACACACACCCACTCTCTATAATAATATATATATATATATATACTATATATATTAATATATATATACTATATATATATATATATATATATATAAAATTATCCCTCCACCTTCTTCCTCCCAATATATAATATAATATTATATATACTATACTTATATATATCGTAGTATATATATATAATTATATATATATTATTACTATATAATATATAGTTATATATATATTATATAATTTATTATATTTATATATATATTATAGTATAATATATATATATATATATACTTATATTTATATATATAGTTATAATATTATATATACTTATATATATATATTATATATATATATATATATATATATAGTACCTCATGTCTCTCTCTCAATATACATAGTATATATATATATAATATATATATATCATAATTATATATAATATAATATACTATATATACGATATATATTATATAATTTACTATAGTGGGGATTTGAACAGCCCTCCAGTGTTTTTTACAAGGGAAATTGGCAAGGTTTTTGTGTTCTTAACTTTCCTTATACAGTGCGTAATCCAGAAATTTTTTTAGGGGGGCCAAACAAAAATCGTATCTTTATATTATGAAAGAGTATATAAGTGAGAGCTACTATATATATATTTTATAGTATATTACATATATATTGTAGTATATATATATATATAGTTAATAATATACTATAGTATATTTATGTATATATATATATATATCATATATATATATATAATTATATATATATATAATATATATATATATTATGAGTATATATATAATATATACTATATATAGTAATTGCAGTTTTTTGTTTATATTAGAAAGATACATATATAAAGTCATATATATAATATTAATATATTTTATAGTATGAGTATATAAAGCGGGTTGGAAGGACAAAATATTAACATTCCTACGAAAAAGAAATGGTTGCAAGAAAATTTGATATGAATAATCTAAAATTCATCCTTACCCTAAATTGTTAAATTTAAACGCCGGGCATTTAATCCCCTGACATGAGAGTGAGCGAAGTCTGGAATTAACATCTTCAATTTGTATCTTCAATATTTCGATGGTGATGGTTAGAGGAGGGCAAGTCCAATAACTCTTTCATCTCCAATAGTATTTTCTCACTCTAGGTTCTCTCTCTCTGAAAGCTTCCTTCTTAATCTGAAAAGTTCATTAAACGAAGGGTAAGAGATTACCAGTCATTTGCAACAAGATTGGAAATATTTGGAAATTGTGACCTAGTGACAAGAAACTAGTATCTATTTCTTTTGGCCCTCTGTGCTGTCTCTCCTTCCAATATATTTCCCATTCTGCTGTTTACTAACGGTCATTTGCTTTCGAGGTGTCACTTCCTTGTAGAGAGATATCTACACAATCTTTTATCTTCTCATTATGCACTTACACTCCTCTTCACTTATGACACGATTGCAAGAAAAAATTATAAAAAACCACGTACTCCTTAATGCTGAATTAAATCATTTCCAAAAATGCGGTATAAAAATGGGTTGTGCTTATAATAAGTCTGTGGGCTCCGAAGTAGGAATGTTGGTCTCCTGATTTTGGTATTTGTGTAATTCTGCGTAAGCTAATTTTAATACTTCAGTTCACTCTTACTCATTCTACAAAACTCAGCTGAAATCTAATGTTGTATTTTCTCTGATGGCTTCAAGTTTTAGTTTTAACTAATGGACTACGAGATTGTTCCTGACAGCGACGAATTAGTATAAAATTAATTTCACTCTCTGCACTCTCTGTTATTATACGGATATGAATACCTAAAATTTTTTGTAGGTCTACAAAATTTCGGGACGCACACTCGCCTAATATATTTATTAACTATTACATACATTATTTTTAGTATTATATTATATATATGATATATTAATAAAGTATATATATATAGTATATATATGTATAATAATTATCGTATAAGATATCTTTATATACGTATAGGTTTATTATAGTAGAAGACTCATTTAATCTAAAAGGTAGTTGTTTACTGTTTATTATTTTATTTTTATAGATTGAAAATAAATCATTCATAATAATCCTGATATATCTATATAAATAAAGGGATTATCTATAGTGTTGACGGAGTTAACGAAACTACAGGAATTGTGCCTTAATTGTCTACTAGTATAACTATATATATATTAATAGTGAGAATATATATAATCATAATATATATAATGATATATCATTAATATATTAATATATATATATATATGTAGCTTCATATAATTAATATAATGAACTTACACCTGAGTTTTTCCTCATATCGTAATAGCATAACGATATGCTCGATTGTTAATTATAAAGAAAGGTACTATTAGTATTATATAGTATATATAATAACTATATATATATGAGCTATATATAATAGTATATATAATTATATATTATATATATATATATACTATATATATATTATATATAAAATATAATAAATAAATTATATATACCTATATATATACTATATATTAATACTATATATATATACTAGATATTATAGTATTTATTTCATAATTATAAGTATTATAGTTCAAGATAATTAATTTACAATCTAGATGTAAGTCATAGTGAAATCTCTTGGTATATACATATATACAGTACATATATAAAAATATATAATATATATTATAATATATATAGGTATATATATATATTATATATCGTGATATACTAGTATATATATATATATACTAGTATACACTATATATATTTATATATAGTATTATATACTTGGCTTTTGTATAATAAAAAATATAATAAAATAAGGATAAATAAAAAAATTAATAAGAGGTTTTATAGTTCAGTAATAAGAAAATTCTTAAAAATGGCTTTTAGTCAAAGTTTCTCTCCTTCTCTCCTCTCTGTCACTTCCTCTCTCTCTCTCTCTCTCTCTCTCTCTCTCTCTCTCTCTATTATATATACTATATATATATATATATATATTATATATATATATATATAATATATAAATAGTATTACTATATATATATTATAGGTAGAGGTATAGATATTGGTATAGTTTGATAATACTATATATATTACTAGTAATATTATATAATGATATATTATAGTATATATCTATATATAGTATATTGTATATATATAATATATCATATATAGTATATTATATATATATATATAAAATACTATACTATAATTACTACATATAACTTAAAGGAGAAGAGATACCTTTATAGTAGTGAGTGATTGTGGTGCATTTATAATTATCAAGGTATATTACTATATATATAGTAATCTATGTATTTTAATAATATTACTATTAATACTTTTATTTTATTAATATACATATATATATATAATAATATATATATATTACTATATATATTAATATATTAGTGATATATTATATCATATATTATATATATAATATAGTATATAATATATATATATATATACTTATATATATATATATATATATTATATAGTACCGTTCAGCTAGTAATAGAAATAAAGAATTATATATAGTATATACTATATATATTATATATATATTAATATAGAGAATAGTGATACTATGAGTTATAGTATAATATGAGAATCTATAATATTAATATAATAGTAGGTATATATATATAGTCTATAAATAGCTATATGCTTTTAAAATATATTCGTTTGAAGTTTTTAAATTCCTAAAAAAGTCATGATATTTAAGCATATTTATATTATTATATACTATAATATATATACTATATATGAGTATATATAGTATAATATATTAATATATATATAATAGATATATATATATACATAATAGTATAATATAAGGAGTATATATATATATATATATTTTACTGTCATATATATTGTATATATATACGTCGAGTATCATCTCTCAGCCATTTGTTTTATTCCAACTTTGCAACCAACCTTGTCGTTGAAATACTAAGTCTCTCCCTTTTCAAAGTCAACTTTGAAATTATTTTCGAACAGCCTTTATTCAGAAATGCTTTTCCAAGACCTAAAATTTAACTATCATATTTTACAATTCCAAATCTATAAGTGAGACGAAGCAAATGTTCCCCCTTACTCCCAACCAAGAACTTATGCTCCATTTATTCAATGTCTCTTTGACAACAAGTGAAAGTTCGTTATCTTGTTGTTCTAGAATCTAGATAATCACAGGTGGTTAGCTATTGGGAAAAGCATTCTAATTAAGCAGTTTTGTCGCCTCTGTCAGATGTGAAATAAAAGTATGTAATTATCTAAGAAAACGAGTCAAACAAAAAATATCTCATTCAAACTGCAACTATTAAAATAATGTATACTTCTAGGAGTTTTCTGCAATACGTTGCTTAAGAGATATTTTATGAATTTAAAGATTAACACAGCTGTAAACTTTCGTTTCAAAATTTTTTGTCCAGTTTCAATTTTTTTATGTTCAAGTTGGAATCAATACTGCAAAAGGTTCACAACCCTCCTTATTATTCTTAAATATTTTTAATACGAAAGATTTGATTATTAATTAAACGAAACTTTTATTTTACTATTAAATTAAAAAGTTCTTTTAGCCAAATGTCACAGGAAATAAATATTAACAGTTAAATAGATGAATATTTTATATTTTTATTCTCTCTCTCTCTCTCTCTCTCTCTCTCTCTCTCTCTCTCTCTCTCTCTCACTCAATCTCTCTCTCTCTCCTTCTCTATCCTCCTCTCTCCTCCTCTCTCTCTCTCTCTTCTCTCTCTCATCTCTCTCTCTCTCTCATCTCTCTCTCTCTCTCTCGCAAGTATATTATTATTATATATTATTATGTGATTATATATGATATACTAATATATAAGTAATAGAGTATATAGATATATAATATATTATATATACTATATATATAATATGACTCTTTAGTTATATATATGAGTACACTATATTATAATATATTAATATTATTATCATATTATTATATGAAGGGTGATAATATATATATATATATATATATTTTATACTATATGTATATATATTATATAATTATATTTATCTATATTATATATACTATTATATTATATTTATTATAATTAATATTATTTAAATATATATATATATTATATATATAATATATATATATATATATATATATATTATAATATATTACATAGCTATATATAGGAGGTAATATTATATATATGTTATAGGTATATACATATATAAAATATAATATATATAATTTATATATATATAATTACGTCGTGAGGTTAAAACATCTCTCTCTCACCATTGGTTCTAAACCATGCTGAACCAACATACAAAAAACCAATAGTTTTAAACCATAAAAAAAACCATGCATAATATTTAAGAAATGTATTTATTAATAGTTTTCTTTAGCATGTTGATATGGTTTTCCCTCAATTTTTCAATCGAAGAGTAACTGAAAGGCTATAAAAAATTTTCTGCTGATTTTATATTATTGTGAGATGATTATATATATAATATACTCTATAGTTTAATAATAATATCTATACTACTAAGTGATGAAATATAATATAAAATATATATATATATTAACTTTTACTCTATATATAATACTATAGAATATTTATATCATTTTAAATAATTAATTATTATTTATATTTATGATTAATAATATATATATTATATTATAGTATTTGTATAGAAAGGTTATCTATTTAGTATACATGATTATATAATATAATAATATATATTATATTTAATAGTATATTTATATGGTAGTATATATATATAGTATTTTTTAATATTTAATATATATATATATATATATATATCTTCATTATATATATATAAATATGGATATATATAATAATATTATTATATGTAAATTTAAATGTTTTAATAAACATGAGTTCTTGTTTTCGAGGCTTCAGAGGAATTTCATTTCTACTACCATCTGATGATCACATTTTCAAAAGAATAGGCTATAATTAAAAGCTCATTTGTTGGAGACGTCTGTTGTTCTCTAGCAGTCAACCAAGCTACAAGGGGCTGAAGTGACTGTAAATAAGTGATGATGTTATATATTGGGTAAAAAATATGAATTAGAGCTAGAATAGTTAATCCACACTCAACAAGGGACAAGATTTATAGCATAAAGTAAAAGGTAAGGATTTTTCAGCAGTAACAAGGCTGTTATTGCCACATATTTTAACCCAAGATATCGACCACAGGTTACTTCCAGAGGATGAGTATTCAAAAGCAGTGAATATATGCGAATATAAGAGCAAATTTCCTCCATGTCATATAAAATTACCTATTTGAGATCTGTGTGTATGCAGTGATATTTTCATCTTGGTACAGATCTCTCAAATAAAATATGTAGATGAGTTCATATATAAATATATATGCTATTCAGACCAACCTCTTCATCAATCTGGCTAATGTTGAAAGGGTTATTTTCAACTGTGGAACTCGACACAGCAAATTAGAAATTAGGTTGGCGCAAACGAGCTGAAACAGGGAAATTTAGTTTTTTTGTAAAAATGGCCTAATGATAATTTTTCAGTTCACTTTTAATGATGAATCTCTCTCCTCTTCTCTTCTCCTTCTCTTTCTCTCTCTTCTCCTCTCTCTCTCTTCTCTCTCTCTCTCTCTCTTCTCCTCTTCTCTCTTCTCTCTCTCGCTTCTCCCTCTCTCCTCTCTCTCTCTCTCTCTCTCTAACATATTATATTATATATATATATATATATATATATATATAGGATATATATATATATATATATATATATACTCACTACTAGATATATAATATATAAAATTAGTATAAATTATATATATGTTATATATATTTTTCTGGTATTCAAATATAAAGGTAAATAAGAATTTCATTTGTATATCATTAATAGAGTTAATTTTGTATACTTTCATTTAAGCGTTTTTTCTTTTTTTTTTTGTATAAATAAAACAATTATAACCTTTTTTTCAGATAGACTTATATATATTATAATATACCCTCTTATTTTTACTTTATGAGTATATAAACTAAAAAAAATAATAATTTATTACCAGTTTACAGTTATCAAAAAAATTTGAAATTTAAGAATCTAAGAAATTTATTAAGGATATTAAAATTGTTTGTAGCACATGGTTTATTATGTATAAAACAGTTTCAAGTATAGAGATTTTCCTTAAAATCTATAACCAAATAAAAACCACATTACTCTCACCGAGTTTAAAAACCAAAAAAACCCATTGGTTTATTTCGGTTTATTTAAAAAAACCAATGGTTTTTTGTTTATTTTTAAAAAACCATGTTTTTTTCCAACCCTAATTATATATATATTATAATATATATAAATAATATAGATAATATACTATATTTAATATATATCATATATAATATATATATAATATATTATATATATATATATATATATAATATATATATATATAAGTATATTAATTATACATATATATGCAGATTATTTTTTTATATACCGAAACCAAATTTTTTTTATAAAAAATATGTCTATAAACTTGCATAATGCGCCCATTTTTAAAAGAGTGATCTTACGTAATTTCAATGGTAGAGTAAAATTATCCAACATTGAGGAAGAGTGTGACTTATTCTCATACAAATATAAGTACAAAAATATATAGTATTATATATATAATATTATTATGTAATAATTATATCATATATAACTATATATATATTATATATAGGAATATTTATACTATATATCATATTATATTACCTATATATATATAATATATATTATAATAGTAATATAATATATATTATATTACTATATATATATACTGTAGCTACTTATATATATCATATATATATCTATTACTATAATAAAGTATATATTTATTATATATATATATAATCAAATATAATACTCTATCATATATATATATTATGAGTATATATATATAACTATATCATATATATATATAATTATATCATATAGAATACTGTCGCAACGAAATTTTCATATTTGTAGGAATATAATATGTATTTATTATACTTAATAATACTTAATTCTCGGTGAGTATAGTATATATATATTATATATATATATATATACTATACTATACTATATAGTATAAAATTATTATCTAATATTTATCCAATAAAAAGTCTACTAAATATGAATATACAAAAACATTATATATAATGTAGATAAATATATAATATATATATAGTATATATATAATATATATATATATACTAGTATATATCATTTATGATATATAAAGAGTGCTTAATAGTTTATATTATATATATATACTAACTATATATAATAGTTATTAATATTATCTCTCTCGAGTGCTCTCGAGGTTTAAGGATATTGTGTAGTCCTAGATCAATATTCAATTATGTTCAAAATCTTGGTTCCGCTTCCTATGGGATAAGTATTGTTATCAGTATGATTTTTTTTCATTTTTGTTTAATATAATATTTTTTATATAATAATAATAATAATAATAATAATAATAATAATAATAATAATAATAATAATAATAATAATAATAATAATAATAATAATAATAATAATAATAATAATAATAATAATATTAAATTTTTAAATCACAAAAGAAAATGTGAACAGGTAGTGAATGTAAAATATTGTGTAACTGAAAAACAAAATTACTAAAGAAATAATAATTTAGCTTGTTGTATACTATAGAATCAATTAAAATTAGTTTCCCCTCTTAATCCTTTAATCCTTAAATAGAAAAATGCAGTACATAACACTCTTTACAATCAAATTGAATACCAGACATTGTTGAAGTAGGATGTAGATTCCCTGAAGGTAGCATACTAAGACCTTTTTACCTAAAATGGTCTGATCTTTTAATGGAATGACCTCCACTAATACAATAATTTATTGTCTTATGTAGTTAGTTGTGCTCTTTGGCTTTCTGATCCAAATCTTCGGGTTTCTGCTAAAACAATTAAGGAAACTTTATATTCACTTGCTAAATGTTCAGAGACCTGTGGATTATAATTTTTATTTAGGAAAACCAGTAGTGTCATCTTCACAAGATTTTCTTCTAAATGATTCCTCTCATGTAATATTGTATGAGAAGGAATTCAAATATATAGCTTCACAAATAAGTTTTGTATTACATTTTTATTAATAGTTAGCTTTAAATTTAAATGTTAAATATGTTAAAGGTAAAACAAAGAAACTACAGAAACCCTTAAAATTTTTAAAAAATATGAAATGCAGATCAGATGGAAAAATACTATTGTATCTTAATAAAATAATTCAGTTGTCAAAAAATGTATTTAATTTTAGCTTCCTCTCAATGATCAATGCACAATCCTTGATCACTGACTAAACCAGGAAATTAGGCAAACTAATGGAGTCCTTCCTATGATCTCTCCTCACTATGGTTCTCCGTTGTAGAAAAGCAAACTTCTTTGAAGCTTGAAGCTGAAACTTACAATGTCATTAACAAGAAATGAAAATATATTGGTATAACATATACTGCAGGTCCAAGATTGTTAAAATATGATCATCTAACGAGATTATATTATTAAATATTATATCTATGATTTTTATTCTTTAGTTCAATAACTTGTATAAGTAGGCTGAAAAAAATCTTTAAAGACCTAGCTTCGTCTCACATAGTTTTTATTACCCTCTAACTTATAATTACAACTTAAGATGGTTATTTTGATTACAGTTTAAACGCACGACTAAAAACAATAAAGCATGTAAAATTTCAACAAAAGATTTAAGAGAATATCCAACTCTTTCATACACTTAGGTGACTTAACTATAATGCCATAATTATTAATGTTAAAAAAAAAAATGGGTCCATGGGTTGTGCTTGAAATATAACGAATTTTTATCTAAACTGAAACTGTCATCTTGTAGAACTGTATTTATGACATAAATATATGACATATATAATTCTTTTGCGCATTTAAATCAAAACCAACACTAAGCTTGTTATATATACAATTTCTCTATCTATATAAAAGACAAAAAAAAAAAAGTTTATCAACTCAAATTAGACATAAAATTAGTGTGGTAATTACAGAAATTATCATATATTAATTTCATTTGGATTAGAAGACATGTGGACACAACACTGCATGATGCAGAAGACGGTGCAGCTAGGGATTATTCTGTTATGTATACCTGCTGCTTTAAAATATTCAATCACTAAATTTAATATATTAATAGTAAAGAATTGCAACTTATCGGAAGACACTTCTAATCAGTTGTAAAGATCTTTCAATATCTATTTAGCCTCGGAACCTAGTTCAAGATGACCTAGTATAAATGAACTATGAAGAAGAAATTGATCCTAACTTTTAAACAGTGCTTGTTGTCCTCAAGAAAATACAGCAAATGGAAATCCAATCATGTCATTAATTGAATCTAAACATTTATTCAAAACATCTTAAATCTTTATTGGACCGCCCTACCTTTATTTTTTGATCATCATAAAAATATGGAAGCCATACTAAATTCTTTTAAAAGATTCTGTGACTTAATTTATAAAATATGCTTGTTTTGGAACCTATTCTAAAATCTAATAAAAGGTGCTTGGGACCCATACTAAAATCTAATAAAGTACACCCTGTATATTCTATAATAAGATAGGATTGCTGAACCTGTCAATAAAATCTACTAGTCATTGCCCTCGTCGGTTCTGTGTCACGTTTGAATTTATAAAAATATTACAAGCTACACAATGTTATATATATCACTGTATATAATAAGCAAAGAAAGGAACGAAAAAAGCAGTCTTGTAATAATTGTCAGACTCATGTTATTTATTTGTTGGACTCAGTCACGAACTCTAGCTGAATTTGACCGAATCGAGAAAGTCTGCTTAGATTGGTTGAGTCCGCCGAATATTCGATCCTGGACTAGGACATGCTACATCACTTTAATATTATTATTCTATAATATATATATATTATATATATATATATATATATATTTATATTATATATTAATTTAGATATATATAACATATATATCTATATTTATTATTTTTTATACATTTCAATTTATATATTTTAAAATTTAAAAAATAATAAATAAATAAAGATATTAAAAATTACTAAATAGTTGCCGAGGATACTTCTTGTCGTGATTTTATATCGAGCCATTAATTCGGAGAAAGAGTTCTGTGGGAGGAAGTCTAATTCAAAAGATGATGGATCGTAACAGTCAGTTTGGTTGGGCCTTCTTTCCCCACAAAAAAATTTTTTGTGCGGATCCATGGGGCAAAAATAATCGGGGGCCCCCCCAAAAAAAAAAACCCAAAAAAAGACAATACAGGCAATGAAGTTACACAACTTTTGAAAACCAAAGAAAACAATAAAATTGCTACAAAAGGTTTTCTTTTTTTTATTGTATATATATAAATATATTTTTTCTCTATATATATACTTATATATGTTATATAAGAAATTAATATAATTATTTTATGATTATTATTGTATATATACCTATTTATATTTATATATATACGTTATAATTATATTTTTATATTTATATTATATTATTTATTATTTTATTCTTAAGATTATTATTTATCATTTGATTTTATGGCTATTATAAGTATTAGACTTTATTTTCATCTTAATATTAAAAAACTATTATTATTATTATTATATTATTATTTATTATTATTCTTGTTATTATGTATTAAAAGAATTTTTATTTCTCCTAGTTATTAAAGATTGTTATGTTTACTTTGATTTTCAATTATTATTATTAACATTAGTTATTATGATTATTATTTCCATTGTTTATTATTATTATTTGCATTATTATCAATTATTAGTTTATTGATGTTCGAATCTGTGAATAAATATATCGATATATTTATAAAAACTTTATATATGATTATATTATATATTTATATATATATTATAGTATATTATATAATATTTTATATATTATACATTATATATATATATGTACCTATATATATTTATAATATATTGATATTATATTATATATATATAATATTATATATTATAGTATATATATTAATATATATATATTATATATTATATATATAATATTATATATATATATATATTAATAATCTATATATTGGCAGTATATATTTAATATATATATATATATATATATATATATTATATTTATATATAATACTATATATATATATATTTATATATATATATATTTTATATATATATATAATATAGTATTAATTATTTATTAATAAATATTAATTATTTAGTGATTATATATATATTATATATATATAATTTGTAATATATATTATATATTTATATATGTTATATATATACTTATATTATATATATATATATATATATATTATAAGTATATATATATTATTACTTACTTTATGTCTCCCCTACGTCTTCCGTTAAAAGTTAACAATGTTGTCAGCGGAGACAAACATCGATTTTCCACGCAGTCCTTTCAGAGTCTACCATCCTCCATTCAGCTGGCGCATCGCGGCGTCCATTGTCTTCTCTCAGAGCTCTCTCCAAGGCATCTTTCCATCTTAACCCTCTGGTCTTTCCTCTCGGCCTTACCATCCCTCCATCTCCATCCTACCACCCTATTCAACTACTTGCGACTCGTTCTCCAGGCATCCTTACTATATGCCCCACATCTCAGTCTCGCTCTTGAATCTATCCTGTTCAACACAGGCACCACACCAACTTTCTCCCTAACCTATTCGTTTCTCACTCTATCTTCTCGTCTTTCCCACTATCGTCTTCAACACCTTCATTTCAGCACCTTTGATCCTCTTTTCCTCTCTTGTTGTAATGCTCAATGTTTCTGCTCCATATGTCAATGTTGTTGGACCAATGTTAGGTGCTACAAATTATAATCTTCTTCATTTTATATCCATCACCCGACTGATCCTTCATAATTGGATATAACGCTCTCCATTGTTCTTCCGTATTTTATTCCAATTCTTGTCCTCCCACTTCCCGTACACTTCCTTCCCTTGCTTGTAGGACGCCACCCAGGATTAATCAAACTGAATCCACATTTCTCAATCTTTCATCATCATTGACGATCTCCACTTCTCCCTTCTCTTCTCTACCTCTCACCTCTTTCATTATCACTGTCTTTTCTGTAATCATCTCTATACCAATCTCTTCAAATTTCTGTCAAAACTTTCCATAAGTCGTTATCTCTTCAATACTCCCTCTCTACCCAACTCCAACATGCTCTCAAATCATTCGCAAACACCATTTATATCACCATCCAGATTCGGTAATTCCTTTTTAACCTTCTGATTACCACATCTAAGTAAGCTATAAAGAGTAAGGAAGACAGGACACTACACTGTCCTGTCTGATTCCCGTCCCCACCTCAAACCATTCTCATCTGACATCCAGTTCTCACGTTACACTCACAAACGCTATAAAGCTTTTTATTGCTCTTCTCAGTCTTTCCTCCACTTCCGTTATACTATACCTTCCCAAACATTCCTCCAAAGTCCTGCTCTGGGTTACGAGTCAAAAGCCGCTCTTAGTTGGTCCAAAGGAATGCTATATATGCTGTTTTATTTATAATTGCACTCTTCTCCAACACTATTCTTAAAGCAATTACAACAGATCGAAGTTACTCCTGCCCTTCCTGTTCCCATATTGTTCCTCTCCCATCTAATGTATCTCTATCACTCCTCTTAATCTTCTTTCTAAATCCTTTCGTACACTTTCGCTATATGATCCAATAAAAAGCTATTCCTCTATAATTTCACATTATCTCCAGTATCACCTGTTCCCTTATAAATAGCGGCAAAACAACTATTTTCTCCCCTATCTACTGGAACTACGACCTCATCAACCATTTATTTAAAAAGTTCTATTTATTTTCTTCTTCAATTCTTCTCCTCCTTCCCTTATATCAAACTCTATCGCAATTCATTCTGCCCGGCGGCTTTTCACTTTTCATTTTGACCAAAGCCTTCCTTATTTCTCTCGATATATCTCGAAATCAAAATCTAATCCCTTTTCCTCTCCCAGCATATTGCTCCTCTCCACATTCCTCCCACTCTTCTACATTCAGGGTTCCTCCAAAAATATTCAGCTACTCTTTTCATTTTACCTTCCTCCTGTTGCTGTTAAGTACCTCTCCCTTCTTTATTTTTTGATACTATAGCTTTTTCTTTGATTTTTTTTATATGTTTTTGCCAGCTTGAAATCTCTTTCTTTCCTCCCTCTCATTCCTCTCCAATTCACCACCCATCCTTTCCGCCATCAGCCTTTTTGCCTCCCTCTTCACTTTCTCTGCTCTGTTTCTTGCTATCACATATTCATACTCTTCTCTGTTCTGTTCTTCCCTCAACCACCTTCTCATTTTCTTGTTCTTTTCACCACTGGCTCTCTTATCATCTTCATTCCACCACATAGTGTGTTTCTCTTCCTCGTCCTCATTACCACCTTCACATCCAGCGTTTCTTCCGCGGTTTCACTAATAATTCCTGCAAATTCATGTTTGTTTCCTCCACATTCGAAACAACTTTTCATTTTTATTTTCTCCACATTACTCCCTCTCTTTCTCCTGTCCTCTGTTTCAGTGGCTTCAACTTATCACTCTTCCTTTTTTTCTCCAACCTGGCCACTTTGTTTCCGGTTCCCTCAGTTCTGGCAACACCACTCTATAATCTGAGTCAAAACTGACTCCAGGAAGCACTTTAACATCCTCCAATGTTCTGTAATCAGAAACTATGAAATAATCTATAATGGATTTTTGGTCAAAACTTTTGGTGTTTTGATTCCATCTATATCTCCTGATCTTATGAGATTCCCTGTGTTTAAAAAATAATTTCATAATTTTTAAATTCCTTCTCATGCATATATCTATGAGCCTCTCTCCCTCTGGGTTTCTCTCGTTTTCACTATGTGGACCCAATATCCTCTCCACCTCGTTTCTTCTCTTTCCCACTCTAGCATTAAAATCACTGATCTGGATGCAGCATGTTGTCTTCGCTTCCACCTTCCACACACTCCTCCAACAAATCCATGAACCTCTCCTTCTCCTCCTCTGGATGCCCCTGTTGTGGAGCATATACCTGATACAATCGGTATTTTTTCCTCTTGATTTTAAAGGTACTCATAATCAATCTCTCGTTTACCCCTCTCACTTCCTGTATGAAAGGTGCAATCTTTTGTCCGAAAATGAAACCTACACCATGTTTCTTTATTCCTACGTCGACTCCTCTGTATGCTAACACATATCCTCCGCCCAAATCTCTGCCACTTTCTTCACCCTCCACTCTCATCTCCGACATATCCACCACATTTAGCAGTCTGGCCTTCATTATCTCCACAATCTCCTCCTCCTCCTTTCCTCTATACGTACCCACATTTATTGTGGCCAATTTAATCGGTTTAAAAGTGCAATCCAAATTCGTAGTCCTTTTCGTTTCCTAAGTCTAAATCCATGAGTTCTGCGTGGTTCTGAGGCTGTTTCAAGGGCGATGCAAAGCTCAATTTCTTTCAGGCAGTTGGCGTTGCTAGCCATCCTTGCCCTAGGCCATTTTCCGTTGGTCCTCGAAACAGGCGTTTCTAGACCTAATTCGTTATGCTCCTAGGCAGTGCACGGACGAGACGTGGAGTTTGGACTTCTGCCACCCCATTTATATATATATATATATATATTTATATGGTAGTAATATATACTTTATATATTATTATATATATTATATATATATATTATATATATTATATATATATATATTATTATTACTATATATTTTATATATAATTTATATATTTTTAAGTATATTATATATTCTTATATACTATATATCTATATATATATATATATTTATATTATTTAATATATATATATATATTATCTATATACTATATATATAATATTATTTATATATATTATTATATATATATATTATATATATTAGTTATATATATTTATAACTATATTACTATATACCTATATATATATATTATATATATATATATATATAATATATATATTTATATATATTATATATTTATGATATATAAATATTATATATATATATATTATTTATAGCAAATATACAATGTATATATTATCTATGTAGATTTATATTTTTATAAATTTTTAATATATTATTATTTGTTTTTTATATTATTATTCTTTAAGGGACCTTACTCTAAGGTAATATCTACATAGACCTCGGACTTGTGGTATCGAACCGCTTCCCTGGCCTCGCGACCTTCATTCTATCGTGTTGGATTCGTTTGCTCTGTCTCTTTCAGATCAACACAGATTAATCCGTAAAACATCTTTTTGTGCATCAAGTCGACGCCTTATTTAAAATGTTAATTGACGTTTGCCTTTCTCAGAGTAACAGGATCCATTCGTTATTAATAACGATTACTCGTCCTTAGGTTGTATTCATAACGAAAATAAAAAAATTTTGTGATAATCACCATAAATAGTGACTGTTGGTTGTAATTAGTAATTATATAATAATTATAATAATAATAATAATAATTATATAATAATAATATATAATTTATTAATAATAATTAAAATAATAATAATAATAATAACGAATAATGACAATGACAATAATAATAATAATAATAATAATACTGATAATAATAATAATAATAATAATAATAATAATAATAATAATAATAATAATAATAATAATAATAATAATAATAATAATAATAATAATAATAATAATAATAATAATAATAATAATAATAATAATAATAATAACTCAATATCAACATTTATTTTAATGTATGATTTTGATGCTTTTTCAAGCCTCTTGAAAGTATTTTTTTCAACAGAAGAAATTTTCTTTAAAATGATTCCTGAATAAAATAAAGCAATTGATTTAAGTATAGTAACAAGCTTTCGTCCGTACATTTCGGACATTTTCAAGGAATAAATTTTATTTTTAATATTTTAAAAATTTTGATAAAATAAATGTCGTTTAAACTAATAACAAAAATATAAATAAAATTTATAAATTTAAAAGTTAGAGAAGTTAACTTACATTGTAAGTCAATATAAGTTAACTTCTCTAACTTTTAAATTTATTAATTTTGTTTATATTTTTGTTATTAGTTTACACGACCGAAATTTATTTTATCAAAATTGTTAAAATATTAAAAATAAAATTTATTCTCTGAAAATGTCCGAGGTGGCCTCAATAAAGCTGGGAGTTCTGTTCGGGTTGCGGGAATTTTTTTCTTCAAAATAGTTACTCCTATTATATATGCTATTATTATAGGCTCCCTTGTTTTGGAGTATCTGTCCCACACTTAGGGGGGGGTTCCGGTTCCGCCCTTTTTTTGGACAGAGTTGAGCGTAAGGCTAAAAAATTGCTAAACTGTTCCCTACTTTCAAATTCCCTTGACCCTATATCTTTGCGACGTGACATTGGTGCACAATCTTTCTTAAACTACAGAACTTACAACGTCAGGTTGTTCGAGAGAGTTTCCTCTCTCATTGTTCCACCAATGCGTTGCCCTCGTTGCACAAGGGGTGTCCTTCTTTCCACTGAATTTTGTGTGAATATTGGGAACTCTCATACTTGTTCTTTGTCTGATACCTCCTCTATGCCAACCACCTCTCCTCTTGTGTTAAACCCTCTGCTTCTTTCATATAATCTGTTTTTCCTGCTGTTATGGAATTCTCCCTGTCTATAAAATCCTCTGTCTCACTCATCTCAGAAAATTTGCGCCAGATTTGGTATATGTGTGGTTTTCCCCATATATTTTTATTATTTTTGTTATTGTTTTGTTTACTCTTACCCGTCATTGGTAGCTGTGTCTTATATTATATATATTATATTATAATATATATATATATATATAATATAATATATAATATATATTATTATTACATATATATATATATATATATATATTATATATATATTTAAATATCATACTATATATATATATATATATTAATATAATGTTCTGGCGACAATGTGAATTGGATTTATCGATATAGTTGAATTCTAAACGATGAATATTACTTTCTTATAAGTAGGAGAGGTTTCTTCACGAGGCGACAAGGTTCTCTCACTATACCCGGCCCTCAATTTTGCTTAAATTAACTCAAGGACTAGCCTCTGCTATCAAATGCAATTGACCCAATACCACTCTGGTTTGGAAAGCACGATAAGAAGGAAAAAAAAAGAGTTTTAAAGGAAGATAATCAATTAAGAGCTCGTTCCACTGACAGGGTGAACACCCTTCCTGGGGAGATTATTTTCAAGTATCTCAAGAACTAGCCTTTGGTTGGTGTCGGATGTACTGACAAGCTTATTCTTCTGGTTTGGAAGGCACAAGAAGGAAAGAGGAGTTTAAAGTCAAGATGATATCAGAAGCTCGTTCCACTGACAGGGTGATACACCTTTCCTGGGAGATGATCAAGATAAAGAAGAATACTTCGATATTACATATTTATATATATATTATATTATATATATTATTTTATTTATAATATATATATATATTATTATATTATATACTACTATATAATATATATTATATATATATATATATATATATATATTAATATATATATATATATATATATAATATATATATATATATATATATATATTTTATACATATAATGTATTATATTTTATATTTTATATATATATATATATATATATATATTATATTATTAGTATATTTATAATATAATATAATATATATTTTGTTATCAGGTGGCAGTTCATGGATGTGAGAAAAAAGAAAAAGCAAAGGCTCCAAAATATTTTTACCTCCTTGGCAATGAAGACTGCAGAAAGTCTTTCCAAAATACCGTCTACGCGACAGAATAAACAGGATAAAAGTTAATTGCTATGATATTGGAGTGCGAAAATCAGTTAAAACTTTTTGACAACTGTCAGGTAAAAAAAATTTCATATTTTGAATCCTATTCGTAAAATATGTTGATACCCTAATTTCATATAATTGATTATTATAATTATATATATATATATTATAATATATATATAATATATATTAATATATATACATATATATTATATTATATATATATATTTATTATTATATACTTATATAATTACTTATTTTATATATATATATATAATATATATATATATATATATATATTATATTATAATATATATAGTATTAATATAATATATATATATTATATATATATATATATATATATTAGTATGTGGCTAGCTATTGAATATTTTTATCTATAATAATAAATATTTTTATCCAAAGCAATAAATAAAAAAAAACTATAAAAAAAACTAGTACAGTAAAAGATAATTAGATTTCCTATTTCATGTACTACCCTGTTAGTGCCATAATAGAGTCAAAATTACTTAGATAATTCTATTTAAATTATGAATAAAATTTGTTTCAGACTAAACTGTTTACTAAAACAAATTTCATCAGAAATTTCTTCTATTATTTAGGCTCTAACAGGATATCCACTTGCATCCCAAAACGATTTTGGAGAGTCGGTTTTAACAGGAATCCTAAACATCGGATGGACATGTTCTTTTTTCAAATATCCCTCTGTATTTACAAAGGTAAAACCGTTTAATAAAATTTGCTTTTTTTTTTTTTTTAAAAGTTATCTGAATATATTTTGATTAATATATTTTTTGTTGCTAAATATTTTTGCTAAATATTATAGCGTTTATTATGGTGATGTTGTAATTAAGGTTAATAGCATTGGTTTATAGTATTTATCGTGCAATCATAGTTTCTCCTTTAAATTTATAAATTTTGGTGTTTCCCAACAAGGATTTTACCTTCCACAACTTTCTCGATGACATTCATTTCATTTTTTTACAATTCATTTTGAGTATGAATTCGCTTAAAACTATAATAAAAAGAGAAAAAAAGACTGAAGACTTTTAGTAACGATAGGTAGATGATAATGATAAGGAGGTGTTCTTTAAGCAACTGGCCTCTTAATCTTTCTCATATTGTGGCCAAAAACAAAACAAAAACAAAGTAAAATTAAAATTAAAATTTTTTGTGATGTGTGAAAATCTCGGTTCTTTCATCTTTTCACGAAGTCTTTCACTCAATAGATTCTTCAAAAACTCTTAACTTATTCATTACTTAGTGCTTCTTTTTATATCTTAATAAAGGGCTGGCTTTTATTTTGGCTATGGGGATTTTCGGCTTTAGTCCCAAACCTGAAATAGTCATTTTTTTTTAATTTCAGACAATTTTGACCAATTTAAAAACAAACTGCAGCTTTTTCTTACCCCTAAAACGTTGATTTCAGGTGTTTTTCTATCTCCAATGATTTTCTTTGTATTTTTATTTTTTGAAAAACTATTTTTTTTGACATTTAGGAGTTCACGTCCTACAATTTTTGTTGAAAAGACTTGAAGCTTCAATTATGTTAAGAATGGTCTATTACCAAAGAGTGACTGTTGCCGTTTTTTAATTTCTAAAAATATATCGAAGAAATTATTCAATTTTGAATCCAACTTTTTTTGATTTTTAAAAATGAAAAATTAGCGATAATTTTTTTTCTGGTCATCCTATCACCATAAATATTTTATAGCTTTTTCAGTTGGGGGAGATATACATTTTTTATTTAGATAATTGTTTTGTATATGTAATAGTTTTGCCTTTGGGCATAAAACAAATTTAAAAAAAAAAAAAAAAAATGGAATTTAAAAAAAAAAAATTTTTTTCCTGAATAATCAAAAAATTGATCTATATTTAAAAAGTGTATCTCCTCCAGCTATAATAACTGAAAATTTGATATTGATTGGAATAATATAAAAAAAAATATCACAAATTTTCACTTTTCCCAAAAAAAATGTTTTCGAAAAAGTGAAAAATTCCGATAACTTTTTCTACTCATCTACTTTCCTACGGCTTCTAATATAATATAATATAAATAATAATAAATAATATAATAATATATATAATAATGAAAATATGGTAGTTTTGAACGCCTTAAAAACTCATTCCTTCATCTATCCACATGACATAATCTTCAGCACAAATACAACACAACATCTTCATCTTGAAGCCCACTGATCTCTTTCGCCATAGATATATATATATAATATATATATATATATATATCTTTCCTTAATGCAATATATCCATCTATGTACTGATGATATCCATACACTACAGTATATGTATATAATATGCATAGTCAGCGGTTTCCACCATTTCTAGTATAATCTGACATGTTGGACATCACTGTTTAATTCAATTTAACTTAACAACCTCATTCTCATCTATGGATGCAATATCACCTTTTCTCAATTTCGCATCTAAAACCACTCAGAATATTTTTTTTTTTACCTTAGCTTAGCCAATCATAATGCATTTACTGAAATTCCATCATGAATTTTTATGCAATCAAAAAAAATTTGTTTTCCTTTTTCTTGTATTACAAAAGCATTTAAAGTCAAAGTCAACGTTGTCACAATTGAGTTAATTTTAAGCACAAAAACGTTCCAATTTAAAACCAAAATACAAAACTTTTTCAATAATGCGTTTCAATCATGAACATCAGAATGGACACCTTCGTTATAATTTCTAAGAAACTTTACAAAAGATTTTACAATTTGAGATAAGGTGTATATTATTAACCCGTCTCTATACGCCCATTCCACTGAATCAGAAAACACAATTAATTCTTCAGAGTTTTCACTTCGATGACATCCTCCTCTTCTACTTTACTCGAATCTGATTGCAGTACCTGTCATCTTAGTTGAAACATTGTCCTTTTAATTAAATTTGTGTTTTTATTCTTTTATGTATCGCTTTACAGTAATTGTATGTTTCTTATAACTATATAGCCTATCATATATACTAATATAATTCCACACAAACCGATTATTAAACATATACTCACAATATATATATATATCCAGATATATACTAGTATATATATCTATACAAAAGTTATATTCAGATTTTCGCATTTCTTTCAACTTTTTCCATTCATTACTTCTTTACTATGATGAAAATTATTTCCTCCCTTGTTGCTGTTAAATTGATCTTATAAGGTCCCAATCATCCTTATTCCGAAAGAGACTGTCTAAATCATGCTAGTGTGAAAGAGAATATTAAAGGTTACGATGGATAAGGGTGAATAAAAGTGACAAACATAAACTGATTAAAAAATGGAAAACGTTTCTTCAATGTTTTATATAAGGCTTAGTGCAGACTATTTGAACTTATAGTACCAAAGTTTGTAAATAAAAACGTACAACAATAAGTCATATTCCGCATGACAAAATATTTATCGATAATTGCTGGATAAATGACAAACATAAAAGAAAGATCCCAAGCCAAAATATTTAACCAGACGGATCAGCTAATTAAATATGGCTGGGCCTTAGTAGGCCCACCACTACCAGGATTAGAACGAAGCATAAAGTCTATAGTAATGGGAAGAACATCGGTGCTAAAAAAATGGTTACAGATACTGATGTGAATTTCCCCATTAATAATATATATACCGGGTGGAAGAAATCCTAAAAAATTGAAACACACCGGGAGTCCACTATAATCGAGGTTACACAAATACCCCCGAAGTATCAGGTGGGTGTCCGGAATGTCTGTTCCCTGGGAAAAACCATCTACCCAGAACAAGTACAGCACACGGAGGAATGAAACAATTGGCATTGCACAATGAACCTGGGAGCAAATGCGCAGAAAAGAAAAGGAGTAAAATGAGCAACTGTGGAAATGGTCTCAGAAGGAGGAGTTGGAGATGGAGGAGCTTGTAGGAGTGAGAGTTGGAGGAGTTGAGGAGTTGAGACTTGGTGTTGGAGGATTGGAGAAGTTGGAGATTGTGATGATGGAAAGTTGGAAACTGGAGATTGAGAGTGGGGAGTTGGGGAGTTGGAGGATGAAGTTGTTGGAGTATGAGTAGGAGCTCGAGGATTGGAAGAATGGGAGGGCGAGTTGGAGGATTGGAGAGTGTAGGAGGTTGAAAGATAAGGTGGAGCCGATACTCGGAGAGGAACAATGCAAATGGAATATATGGAATATATAGACTAAATGGAACAAAAGAGTTGATTCTCATTTCTACTTCAAAGGAAAATATAATCCAAAGAAACTCTAGCTCCCACGAGATATTTTATAAGGCTAAATACAATCTTAACTTGAACATTTGAAAAGTCTTCAGCATGGCGATAATTCAGAACAAGTTCTAAAACTGAAGCTTAAACTGAGAAATATAAATTTTTTTTTTTTAATAAACAAATAAATATAAAGTTAGGAATTATTTATATTTGATTTAATTGATAGCTCTTATATAATCTCTCTCCCTCTCTCTTCCTCTCCTCCTCTCTCTCTCTCTTCTTCT
>JABUQX010049028.1:0-20000 GCA_015478945.1 Trachelipus rathkii | reverse complement strand
ACGAGAATCATAATCAGACATGGTTCGTTTGTAATCGTTGTACAGCAAATGGACAACTGTTTCTTTTCTAAGCATGCTTGTGAAAGTGTTTTGAATACCAGTAACAGTCTGTTACCACCAGTAGTTACTTATTCAAGATCTTCGCCAGTGTAAAATGGTCCGGTTTATATAATAAATAATTATATATATAATATATTAACATATATATAATATTATAATATAATATTATATATATTATATGTATAAATAGTATATTATTATATATGACGTAAATATACTATAGATATATAATATATATAATACTCTATTATACTAAATGTATACTTATATTAATATAGATATATATATAATATATATAATATAAATATAATACCATACTATATGTACAATAGATATAGATACATCGTACGCTGTTATATATATATATATATATATTATATATAATTATATAATATATAATATATAATATAAGTATATATATAATAAATATATAAATTTATATATAATACATCATATTCATATATTATTAACATATTAATATATATATAAATATATATATATAATACATCAATAATCACTGTTCTCCTATATTTATTATAATATTAATTACTTTCCTAGCCTATTAATATATATATATATAAATATATATATATAGATATATATATTAATTATATATAATATAATATATATATCTTATTACTAATAATATAAATAATTAATATACTATATATAATATATTATATATTATATCATAAGTAAAGATACATATATATATATTATATCTATATAATATAACTATATATATACCTAGTATCCCGCTCTCCCCTACTAAGAACGAGCATCCCCGAATTGTCACCACAGCGGCGCGGGCCCCAAGATTCGATAACGCACAGTGAATCGAACTTATATCCGTTAGTCGAGCAGATCCTAGCAAGAAATCGTTCTGTGTCGTATTTTATTTATATTAACTTTTTATAGAAAAACCAGAATGTTGCAAAAATAATTTTATTAGATAATGCTATTTAGTTCAAACGGATTGACTATAATAAAATAATAATCTTATTATCATCATCGAATATTTAAGAGTGCTAAAAAAAAAAAAAAAAAAAAATAGAGGTAGCAATATATAATTCATCATTTATTCAGTTTCACAAATTTAAGATTTGCGGCATGTTACAAAATAAACACAAAAAAAAAGTGGTTGTTTTCATTAGCTATTTCTGAAGTCATCGGAAACATAGTTCAACCTGCTCTGACCGTGTTAACGGACATCGGCTGGCACGAGGCAAACTGCACTGGTAAGCTGCCGTCCAGCTAGAGGAGTGGGTGGGAGTCAGCGTTGAAGCTATCCGTTGCCGTTACTGCAGCCAATGCCGTCGGGGACTTGGACTATGTAGTGAATACAAGAAAAAAAAATTCAATAAGACCGTGCTAGTTAACATCAAATTAATGAGGAAAAGAAGGAAAACGAATGGCAGGTGGATAGTGGAGTCCGAAACAGGGAAATAAAAAACAGGCCAAAGTAAAAAGATCTCAAAAGCAAGTGAAAAAAAAAAAAAGCGGGGCCGTAGAGGAGAGATAGAGAGTATAGAGAGAATGTGAAAATGATAGAAGATAGATAGAAGAAGAGAAGCGATATACGGAAAAAGAAAGATGATATAAAATAACGAGAGAATATATATGAGAGCAGAGAGATTATAGATACTTAATAGATAGTGAAGGTGAAAGGGCCCCAAAACGAAAGATACAGAAGGACCTCAGAAAAGAAAAATAAGTAACAAAAGAGCAATGAAGGGCGAGTGTAAACTGAAAAATGACTAGGCAGACAGAGGTGAAGACAGGAAAAAGGGGTATGATACGGAAAAAGATACAGGCGTAGGAGAGGATAAAGAGGAGCAATGAGGGTGTGAGAAAAAGAAGAGAGGTGGTAGAAAAAACGGAGGGGAAGCAATGAAGAAGTGCGGACAAGAAACGCCATCGGGGCGGTAAGGAGGGGCGGGGAGACAAACGCCAACGACCGACTGAAAAACGCAAGGTAGCAGGGGAGTAGGAACGGGACAAAAAATCCAGGGGAGAAAGGGAACCAAAAGGAGAAGGGGTGAAGATAGAAAAGAGAGACGAGAAAGAAAAAGAAAAAAATGGGGTCAAAGATAATAGAGGAAGCAGGGGGAGAAAAACGGGAAGCAGGAGAGGACAAGCGTGAGGGAACGGCGACGCCCGGGGGAAAAAGAAAGAATCGGGGGGGCGGGGCGAGGAGCCGGAAACAGAGGAATGGCGAGACGCAGGGGCGACCACGCAAAAGAATGGGAATAAGAGAACAAGAAGCCGAAATGAGCCAAGCCGACCTGACGAAGCCAGGAAAAAAGAAGAAACACAAAGAGGACCCGGCCCCGACGAGAAGGGGAACTCCCCCACGCGCGCACAAAAGGGCCGGTCTCCCCCCGGAACACAAAACCGCCACCCCTACCGGTCGCCCTCGCGGCGAGGCGACCAAACGAAACGCCAGGGACCAAAAACCCGGTCGACAGCGGCAATATGCGGCCGCGGATAACGGCGCCGACCGCCGGAAGAGTCCAGGAAGCGCCCACAAAAGAACGACGAAAAATAATCCAGACCTGACGACCGGGCAGAAAAACCAACAATAAACAGTAAGACGGCGGGCCCCGCCACGAGGCCAACAGAAAACCCCCCAGCCGTCCCGACCAACAGGCGGGCAGAGAGCAATCCCCCCTCGACAACCCCACCGCCGGGCCAGCCAGGAAGCCGAACAAAGCGCCGGCCGGAAACATTCGACAGCCCGACGACAGGCGAGCACCCCCGATAAGTGGCAACCAGGAGAAGGAAAGGCAAGGCAATACCCAGCCGACCGAGTAACCGAGACAAAGCAACTCACAGCCCGACTTGTTCCCACCCAATCCACCCGTCAGAATGACCATTCGCCACCCCAGCATTGGCGCTCTCCGCATGCAAGCCAACGCAGCTAGCCCGGCCCCCTCCAAACCTACGCTCTGGCCGCGCAAAGCATCACCGCTCACACCTCCCATAATAGCCGGTATCGACGTCGCGATGCTCTGCACCCACTGTAAAACAACCTATCCACCGCCGCCCAACGTGCGAGTCACGTACGCCCTTCCTCCCCCTGCATACTACCTAAAGATTCCTTACACAGGTCGATTCACGGACACCCTAATTAGAACCCTCAGACCTGTATATTATTAACGGAGATAAACTTCCCATTGTGCCACCTTATTTCTATTCACCCTAATAATTAACTACAAAACAGTAGTAACCCTTTTTTCAGGTTCCCAGATTTAATACCAAAAGAGTTGCACTCCTCGATAGTCTTACTTGTATAAGTATGCTCGCTGAAATGCCCGCTATGTAGGTCAAAAGGCCTACAACTTCTGGCCTCAAGGATTGCCAAACACTCTTTCCGTACCAATCTTCCTTTATCCTCACTTGAATTTTCATCCATACGTAGCCATTGCCACGAAAAAGATATCATCCCATCACTAACAACGACTTCTCGATTCTTGGCCCTCCGTCACTGATACTCGCGACAGGAAAAGTCTTGGAGAGCTCTACACTTCATGAATTGGCTCTCTCTCTTATCTTCAATCAAAATTTAAATTATTTTAATTGTGAAATTTTTTATTATTTAATGTTTTTAAAGTAATTTCATTCGATAAGGACTTTACAATACGATTTGGGAAGGTTTATGTAGCATTTTAATATATAATTTTTGTATATATATAGTGTTCCGATTTTATCTTGTTCTTCATTCTTATTGTTGATCCAGTTATGTAAGGTTAGTAAAACGAGGTTAATAATAGATTTAATTTTTGTAATCCTTTTATATAGGTTTTTAGTTGTCTATATATTTTATATATTTCTATATATTTTATATAATCGTAAATATTACAGACATTGTCTTAGTTATATTTATTATTTACTTATATCTGATCGATGCGCTTAGCTATAGCGCGAAACCGTCCCTTAATATATTTATGCACTCCCTTTGTTGTGTCTTTTCCTTTTCATCCCTTGTACTCTAAAGTATAATTATGATATATACTATATACTATATATATATATATATTTATATATATATATATATATATAATATATAGATACTATATATAATTATATATATACTAATATATATATATAATATATATACACTGATATATATATACTTATCATATATATATATAATATAATATATATTATATATATAGTGTATGAATAGTCTCAGAGGCCACTTTTGGAATGAGGGCGTAGCTCGTTCTTATCAGCGTTAGCTGATAAGAACCCATGTTTTTGAGATAAGTTAATTGACTTGTGATGTTATTTTCGTAATTATTTTTTATTACGCACCGCATGCGCCTCCTGTGCGCGATAAATAATACACATACCACAGTTACTTAGTTCAGCTTATTATTACGTCGGAAATAAAATTTGAATCCTTCGTTAAGAAGGATCAATTTTTGAGCCGACTCCGACTCCGACTCCGACTTCCGACTTCCTGCCCCCGCTTCAGCCCCGCTTCGCCCAGCTTAGCCCCGCACCGCACCGCACCGCACCGCCACCGCACCGCTCCGGACTTCTGATTCAGTCTGAAGTTTTATTATTATTATTATTATTATTTATTATTTATTATTATTATTATTTATGTTTTATTTATTAATTATTACTCTCTCTATTTATCTATTATTATTATTATATTATTATTGATCTGATTCGCTCATTATTAATTAATTATACTTTTAGAAGACGATGAGCTTTTTTTTAGGCCTCCGCGGCCTCCCGCTCAGCCCCGTTATATTTCTCGACCGTACTAGCTACTCGTATTATGGGGGTTTAGGAGTTATCGTACTCTGTGTTTGACAGAGATTTGGAGGGGGCGTTAGGCTTCGCGGGTGACAACTCGAACCCCGCTGCGATAGACCGAGGGCTACTTCCCCGTGGGCCCCCGGGCAGAGGCGGGTCCCACCGCCGACTTTGAACAAAACGGAAGCTCGCTCTCGTACTGGCTGAATTTTTGTGAGAGCATTTCTCAGATTTTGAATCTTCTAGAAATAGATTCACTCTATATTGCGGAATTGATCGAGAGTTGCTCCGGCACCGGTGCTGGAGGCCGCCTGTGGTGCGTTGTTAATAAACAGTCGATATAACAACCAAATGGTTGGTGTCCTTCCTATCAAGGCTGTCTATCGAACCGCGCTAGCATCTCCGAATATGCTGGTATATAAGTCCGTATGGGGGTGTATGGACCCCCCTGTAGGCGGGTCACCCGATCGGGCAGAAAAAAAAGAGCACAGTAGTGCAAAACAAAGGACGAAGAGGAATAGAAAGAATTACAAATCGGACGACCCTTAACCAGACAAATGGACCTGTGGCGGATCTACCACATATGTAAGGAGTTGACAGGCTGCCCACCGATGCTTGCTCCCGGTTTGCGGTTTGGCCGAGTTATTTAACATATTTGTGTAATGATACAATATTGGTGTCCTTATAATATTGTTTATGGTCTTGTAGTGATTTCCAAAAATACATGGTTTCAGAACCATCAACGAAAAAAAATACAATAAAAAACTAAATAAATAAATAAATAAATAAATTAAATTTCTTATTCTTTTTATGTTTATTACTTAACATAATTTTACGTTTCTGTACATCACCCTAAAGCAGGTAAATCATGTAAATCAAAAACACCATCCACCCAACTCCTCCTGACAGTTGATGAATCGTATTGCGATCTGATTGATCTATTGATCTACTTGATCTATTTTGATCTATTGATTAAGTTCAATTTTTTTACTAAAATTGTCATGTTGTACACTTACCCTAAATCAGTAAAATCAGTAAATCAAACCACCCAACCTACCCTCCTGTCCAAACATGATCTGCTGATCCATTGACTATTGATCTATTGATCTATTGATCTATTTGATCTACTGATCTATTGATCTATAGTTAAGGTCAAATTTTTTTACTAAAAATTGTCATGTTTTACATACCTAAATCGAGTAAATCGGTAAAAATTCAAGCCACCCAACCTAACCCTCCTTGACCAGTTGTGCTTCTATTTGATCTATTGACTCTATTGATCTATTGCATCTCATTGATTCAGGTCAAGAATCCTTTTACCTAAAAATTGCTTCTACATGTTTTTACCATACCCGTAAAATCAGTAAATCAGGAATCAAACCACATCTAACCACCCTCCTGACCAGGGTTGCTGATGCTATTGATCTATTAACAACAACAATATCCTTATTGATCTATTGATTCAGGTCAAATTTTTTACATAAAATTGTCATGTTTTACAAACCCCCTAAATCAGTAAACAGTAAATCAAACCACCATCCAGCCACCCTCCTGTCCATCCTTCAACTATTGATCTATTGATCTATTTATTCAAATCACATTTCGAGTATCATTTTTGAATTAAGAACATAACATTTTACAATCAAGTTCTTTATACAAGATCAATCAATATATGTTGACCTAATAACACCGTTTTCACATTAATAAAGCTTACTTAAGCACCATCTGAAACTATGAATTATAATAGCCAACAGCGACAAAGCCTTGTCATTGCCTTAAATCCAACTGTAGAGTAAACTGTTTAACGTCAACAAAGTTCCACAGCTTAACAACAGTAAAGGAACTAACAGTTCAAGCAATCACAAAGATCGTACCTATTCACACCTTTCTGTCAAGCATTATCTCTAACAAAACAGTTAAAGTTTTATATTCTCGGTAATATTATAACTAAGAATTTATATCACAACATTGGATAAACTTATTATACTGATCAATTGAGCGTTATACTCTAAACGTAATCAAGGTTTCAGCATCAAAGAAAGCGAACTTTGCGTAACACATGAAACTAAGAAAATTAATGTTTATCAAAGTACAAACACTAACCTACAACTTACACACGAATAAACTGTTAAAGTACACTTAACAAAGTTCCCAAAACTATAACAACCATAGTAAAGTAACTAGACACTGCATGCAAAGAAACGTAAAACCTATTCTACTTTTTTCGAAGGATATCCATACCATCATATTATACGATTGAATCTCTACACGTCGACACAAGTGGACACATTTTAGCTCAAAAAATTTTATCACGAACATGGCTTACATTATCCAATAGCTGATCAAACGAACTCCATACTCTACTGAACGCCAAGGTTTCCAACATCAATTAACATGCTAAACATCGGCGTAACATCATTTAAACTTTAAGCAGAAAAAATGCACATAAGTACATACACCTAAACACAACTCTACACACGAAACATAAATGCTTGATCTACATTAACAAAGTTCCATACTTAGAACAACCTCAGTAAAGAGTAGCACTAACATACATCCAAACAAGCTAATCTATCCTGTATTACCATAAAATATATTTTGCATTGCTAAATACAAAATGATTAATTTTATGGCAAATTAATAATACCGGTAATATTCTAACAAAAAATAATTTACGAATCACCTAGTGTAATTATCAAATACAGACCAGGTGAAAAGTTATGCAATAATACACTCACCACGTCCGTACAAAAGTTTTCACAATCTTTAATAAAGCCAACATAACATTTGCCCTAGAGAACTCAAGTAATATAAAGGGTTAACAACGAACAAACCTTGAACCACATCTTAAGGCAAGCAATTAAACTGGCTAAATTATACAAGGGTCGTCAACACCTTGATCTCATTCAGTATAAAAAGTACAACTAAAACAGGCATCTGCTTCACCAACCAGACATCAATCCATTCACAACTTATTGCCCAAAACATATCAACATGACAATTGTTAATTTTACATTAACACAGTAATTATTTAAACAATAAAAGTTTAGGCAATACACGCGTACCATCGTAACGCAATCACATTGGAATAACCTAATGGGTAAAGAACAAACAATGTAAAGTTTTACCCCTCTGTAAAGCTAAACTACGATATAACATACACTACACTTCAACCACACAACACACAACCAGCACGAATAAACAGCTTCATTAAACAACTTCAGTCAATAAAAAGCGAACTTACGAGGGGACAGTAAGATACAAGATTTTCATTTTAAGTATAACATTTAATTTTCATTGAAAACAGCGTTATATAAATACAAAAAAATCATAAGTTATTTTAAATATATTAATTCATCTTATCATCAGAAACATAGGATTCAAGTTGGGGTACGGTCTATATATCTCTCTAAAGATTAAACACCCTTTGAAAGGATGTAAACTATAAATGGCCTTCAGCGCATCTACAACCAATCTTCAGGCATTTTTTGACTTCGAGCAGGCACTCATTTCTCTCATTTACCAAAAAGAGAACGCTTAAATTTCATTCCATAATTGATGAGTTATTAAAGCATTCCATGTATACTGCCATTATACGGGAAACCACATGTATTTTGGTTCTGTAAAATATCCATAGATTAACACCCCATGTGCCTATAAGCTATTAGAGTCCTCAAGTTACTGTCAAAATCGTTAAAGAGCGATGTTAATTCGTTTTTTTTATTTTAAGCAATGCCTTATATATTCAGATGTTCGAACTGTAGAACCTTACACGTATGTCATTGAAACAGGTCACACAATCGAATGGGGTTTTCCAGTAGTTGCGACATCAAGTGTATTTATATCGTGTCACACGCACGAGAAACATACACACGACTCTATTCTTAATTAGAACCTCTCACGTTTATCTTTCCCAGTTAGATATTTCCATGCTAGGTCGATCTTATACCAGATTGACACACATTTTAAATGTAAATCCTCTATCTCATCCTGCTGCAAATATTGATTTAATCTTTGATGAAACTCTTCAACACAACATTGAATAAAGGTTCTAAATTTGAAGCCTCTGGATGGAATATACAAGCAATCTATCGGATATCCATCCGATTGACGATAAATGATAAAATGACACATTCGTGTGGAATAAGAAGCTCCTCGTGAAAAATATCAACAACAGGTCTAGAGATGCGAGAGATGTCATCGTAACCAGCACAGCGAAAAAATGATCCTACTGACGGAAATCGTTTGCGTAAACAACCCTTAAATGTATAAATGTCTTTTTTTTTAACCAATCAGAAGAAAGTAAAACAAGAATACGGACGCTTTACGAACGAAACCATTATCAACTCAAAAAAGGGCCTAGATAAACTTCTCGCTTAGACAAACAACAACAACACAGACAACAACAACAATAACGTAGAACAAGAAATAAAGTTCATTTATCATACTATCCACACGAATATTGGCTAAGTAAACAGGTTGCTTTTTACATTATAAAGCGATAAGCATAGCCATGATCCAGAACTAAGAACTATATGTACAATGGACAAAAGACAGCGACTTTACACACGTATAAACTATTAACATTAACAAACTCACCGCGCTTAACAACAGTAAACTACATAAAACTTCATACAAAACGTAAAACCTGATTCCACACTTTCTTCAAGCATTATCTCTAACATATCTAATGTTAATTTTACATTAAAATGGTGTAATAATTTTTAACAAAAATTTAGCATAACCATGTCTAAGGATCATACTGACAACAAAGTATATTGCTAATGTACAAAATGTTTTACATCAACTTTCGTAATATTTAACAAAAAATTCATCTTAACCTCGTTTAAATATCATAATCCTCAACGAATAATTGCAAAACATAACAAAGTTTTAAGCAAACCATAATAAAAATTAATTTTTTTTTATCTTGACATAAATAAAAATAAGTTCTTTGAATAAAAATCACAGTAAAAAAAAGTCGTATAGTTTACTGATTTTAAAGCAGTAAATCAGTAATCAGTAAATAAAACCACCCATTGCTGCAGTCCCCTACCCCATCCACCCGTACCTACTGATCTATCGATTCTAGTGATGCAGGTTATATTTCGGCATCATTTTGGATCAACCAGGTAAAGACGTTATTATCTAACAACAATATTCTTAACAATATGACCAATCTATCAAAGATTATTCATCTCGAACTATGAATTGACACTATCTTTATTTACACGTGTCACACGCTCGAGTATTACCATCATTTGAACTATGAATAAACGTAAACATTAGCAAAATTCTCGGGGGCAAAACTTGACATTACTCAACAAAAACTTAACCTAGCTCAGTTTTCGTTTAACCGACATCATTCGTCAGGTAAGACAGTAATTTATCTTACAAAAACTCATTCATTTTCGTCTACCACAAATCAGTTGTTAATTTCACCCTGTTCATATAATATTTAACATAAACCGTACCTAACTTACGAATAAAACAGTTTTCATTAACCAAGAGTATCTAAAGAAACACACCACCTCCCGAGAGAAGAACCCAAGTGGGAAATGCGCCCCCCTGGAAGGGTGTGAATCTTGAGAGGGGGATCACAAGCGACAGGGTGTTTAAGCGCGGCTATTTACCCTCCGAAAGAGGGTTGTAAGGCTCCTCAGCCCTTCGGGCTGAAGGATCAAACCAGATGCTAGTATTATATAACTTATATATATATATATATATATATATATATATATATATAATATATCATATATATATATATTATATATATACTATAATATATATTATATATAAGTATATATATATTAAATAGTAAAATACTTATAATATATATATATATATGTTATATATATATATATAAATATACTATATGATATATATATATATATTATATATATCATATTATTATTATATATATATTAATATTATATATACCCCTATACTTACTATATCTAGTATATATTAGTATTATATAATATATAAGGTAATATATATATTATATATATAATATACCTATATATATATTTATATATATATATCATATACTATAGATAATATAGATATATATATACTACTATATATATATATATATATATATATAATATTATATTATATATAAATATACTTTATATATATATATATATACTATATATATAATATACTATAATATATATATATATACTATTATATATATATATATATATATATATATATTTATATATATTATATATATAAATATATTATATACTGTAATAATATATTATATATATATTATATCATATATTATATATATATAATAATATATATGTATATACTATGTGGCAATACTACTATATATATTATATATACTATACTAATTATATATATATAATATAGCGGTATATATATACACATATACATATATATCTATATTACATACTATTACTATCTATATACCTAATATAAGTATATAAGTATATATATATAAATATATATATAAAATATTTAATCATATATATATAACTATATACTAAATGATACGATATATATACTAGTACTTATACCTAATAATAATAGCCCTTAATAATACTTATAGTACTATATAATAATAATACTATATAACTACTACATCATATACTCTATACATATACATATATAATTCTCATAAGAGCTTACTAGTCTCTCTTAATATATATATGTATAATTACATATATATATATCATATATATATTATATCATTATATATATAATATACTTTCATCATATAATAAATATATATATATACTAGCTCCTTTATATAAGCGTAAGTTATATATATATATAATATATATAATTAATATAACCCGTATATCAGTATATACTCGATATATAAGCTATATAGTAACTTATTACTCTCTCACCTCTCTCTGTAAGACTGAGTGGAGGGGCGTATGATATTTATATATATATACTATAATATATATACTATATATTATACTATATAGATATATATATGATAACTACTAATATATATATTTAATTTTTAATACTATAATATTTTATATAACATATATATTATATATACTATATATTATATGTATACTATAATAATATTATATATATATAATATATATATACTATACTATATTATATATACTATATATATAATATACTATATATATATATTATCATATTATATATTATATCAATAAATATATATACATACTATATATACATATATATATATAATTACCACTATATCTATATGTAGTATATATACCTATATATATAGTATATTAATATATATATATAATATATAACGTATATATCATATATTATATATCATATATATATATATATTATATATATATACTATATAATATATATATATACCGTATATATTATATATATATAGATATATAATATATATATATATTCATTAGATATTTTTATAATATTATAATATACTTATTAATAATATATATAATATTATATATATACTATATATATATACATATATCTATACTATATATAATATATATATAATATATACATATATATTATATAAAATATATATATATATATATATATATATATATATATACTATATATAATATATATATAGTATTATACTATATATATACTATATATAGTATATTATATATACTATACAATGCATATATATATATATCTATCTATATATACCTAATATATATATATATATAGTTATTATGTAGTAATATATATATATCATAATATATATATAATATATATATATATATATATATTATATACTATATATATATAGATATAATATAATATATATATGTATATCTCTCATTTTATATAATATATATATATATAATATATAACATACCTTAATATATAATCAGTAAACAATCATAATAACTATACTGAATTATACTGATTCGTCTCCTTGAATAATATAATTATACTATTTTATGACAGTAAGATAATTTATAGTTATAATTATATACAAAAAATTTATTTTAATAATTAACTTTCTAAAAAAATTATTTATCAATGAATAATTATAATATATATATTATATATAATACGATATATATAACTACATATTATATAAGCTTAATATACGTATATATATTATATAGTATATATACTTGACTAATATACTATATATATTATTCATATATATTATATATAATATATATATATTTTTATATTATCATATATATATGTATTATGTTATGATGGAGATAGCCCCTCTTTTATGCTGCGTTAATCGGGATATTATTCAACATGTTTAAAGGCACGCAAGAACCACCACAAAAATCACCGATGGAAACCAAGCATTAGAAAGGAGGGCTTCTGCCAGTCATAAACAAGAAAAAATGATTTTTCCTAATGCAAATTGCGACAGGGAGCGATCGTGCTTCTTAAGGAAACATTAAACCAATATGCAATTAAAACATAAATATACGTATATACTTATTATCCAATGGTGGTGTGACAGCGAGTGTCTCATATAAAATCGCATCATGAGAGAAATTTGTACATAGTTCTACCTATTCTCTGAATTTTTTCTAATTTATATATATAAAGTATATATAATTATATATACCTTAATTTATTTTTGTTATTAGTTTACACGAAATTTATTTTATCACATTTTTTTTTCTTAAATATATAAAAGTAAAATTTATTCCTTGAAAATGTCCGAAGTGTAACGGACGAAAGCTTCGTGTCACTATACTAAATTCAATTGTTCTTATTTGTATTCAAGAATTTAATTTTAAAGAAAATTTCTTTTTGTTGAAAGAAATATTTTTCAGGCAGGCTTGAAAAAAGCGCATTTCAACAACTATCTACATTCATTAGTTTACTCTCTCTATTTCACATTTTACATAGTTATTATTATTGATTATTATTATTATTATTATTATTATATTATTATTATTTTATTATTTAATTAATTATTATTATTTTATATTATGTATTTATGTTCATTAATTATTCATTATTATTACTAAAAGTATTACTCTATTATTATTATTATTATATTATTATTATTATTATTATTATTATTATTATTATTTATTATTATTATTATTATTATTATTATTATTATTATTATTATTATTATTATTATTATTATTATTATTATTATTATTATTATTATTATTATTATTATTTAGACTCGCCCTAATAGGCTTGTTCTTGCTCTTCAACCGGTGAGTAACAACATGTCATGCTGTGGAAACACATACATATTAAAAAAACAAATATTCTACCAAATGTTTAAACGGCTGTTAAAGTAAAAGTTCAATATTAATATCGTATTCACTTTTAATAATAATAAAAAATGTTTCACTATTTTGCCAGAAAAAAAATAAACAGCCACAAAAGAAAATTTTTCTTTCAACTATCAACTAAGGAAGTACAGAGAGAACTGAGGAAGAAAAAGGTCCTCTGGATGTCGAGGAATAATCACTCAATTTTCTAGAGCATTCTAGAAAGATCCTAAATGTTCCTTTGAAAGTATTTTCGGGACGTGAGCGGAAGATTTCAGGATGGTATTGGCTTTGTCTTATGGTAATAAAAGATAGATGCGGCTGGACCTTTTGGAAGGGAAATGTTCGAAATTCTGTTCGTGACCTTGTCTTTGACGTCCAAAAAAATTATTAGTTAAACGTTTGAAGATAGTAACTTGAAATAGATAATTCTATCAGTTTCATTTGATGTTATAATTCAAACTAGACTATTTGATTAAAGTCTAAAAAAAATCTAAATCGGACGAATAAAAAAATTGATTACTAATGGAGGATGGAATTAATCGAACAAGAAATTTTGTTTTCATTATTATGATGATAGAATACTTTAGTTAGAAAATTTTAATTATTTTTTAATTTTACCATTTATTTGTGTTTAATTTTTAATCAGCCTTATTTAAGTCTGTAATAAAGTTTATTTTATTCTAAAAAAAAAAAAAAAATCTGGAAATTCTGCAAGCTGTTTTTAAAGTGGGAAAGATGGCTTTTCAGCAATTTCGAAAAAAAAATCCGAATTATTATAGTTTTTTTTAAATATTATTATTTAAAACTTAGTTGAACTTTTAAGAATAATCAATTGAATGGAATGTTTTGTCAATTTAAAATTATGCTAGTAACGGTATTAGATAATGATTCAATTAGTATATCGAAGATAAGAAAAAGAAAAAAAAACAAACAATGAAAAGGAATAAAATGGCGAACTCCGTTTCGGCATTAGGCTAGCGTGGTTTTGGCATTTATTAAAAAAATGAAAATGTATTTCTTATTACGGAAAATCAGTTATTAAATTCTAACTAGGGAATTTTAAAAAATATTATGTTGTGTAGCGAAAAGTTTAGAATTAAGAATCCAAAAATGTTTGGAGATGAGAAAAAAAAAGTTATTGCTAATATTTTTGCTCTTATCTATGTTACTAATAACGACCGGTGGCTCTGTAGAAGAAGTGGTGCGTGCGCGAAAACGAAATAAAACAGTTAGTGAATGAGTGTCACACACTTTGAGAGCTCATAAGATCCACACTGGTCTCGCACTCTAATTTATACCCTCGCGCTGTCCTTCCCTCTCTCTTACTCACGAGCCAGTTAGAGAAGTTCTCGCTGATTGAATGACGCGCCCCGTTAGATAGTAAAGTTGCTGGTATAAGTATCCTTGCACCGAGCTCCCATTGGGGAGACATCCCTCTTACTGCAGAGATACACTCAGACCGGCAGTCCGGACGCACAACAGACAGTGGCTCGTGCCAACGAAATAGGAGCGCGCTAGTATTGCGAGAGCAAGATCAACAAGTAGCTATTAAGTATGGTAGGTGAGTAGATTAAGAACGCGCATGATCTTTCCGGCTAGGACGTCGCTACGAGAGTCTACTCACATATACTCCTAATCATTGTATGAGTAGATAGTTTGACTTTAAATGTAGGAATGGATGTGAAAATTGTCGAGGATTGTTGGGAAATATATTACCTGTTTAAGCGCTTTGCTATTCGCGTAAACTTCTTCGTTTTTGGATTTACTCTTATTATGTTGTTAGCATTAAGTTATAAAAATAAATGAAAAATGTCTTAACTTGATTATTTTGGGAAGGAAATAAAATATAGAAAGAAATAATAAAAATATTTGATACTTACATTTATGTTTTTTTTAATTTAAGATATAATAAAAATGAAAATGAACACTCGCGCCGCAACCCACACACACAGGTCAAAACTTGCCGTCTCTGTCTGCACTCCTCCCGATCCGCTCATCGAGACCCCGAAAAGCACAGACGATATGTCGAATAATCTAACGGCTCCGTCCCCACCTAATCTCCGATGCGTATAAGACAGATCCTGGGTCGAAAGTCATAATGTATATCCCGCCTGCATAACCGCACGACTCGAGGCGTAAGAACACCACACCTGCTCTAGTCCTGCTGTAGCACGATCCTACATCAAGTCCACCGATCCTGTTCTAACTCGTAACTGCGCAGACGCCTTCTTCCAAGTTAACCCGCGCCCGATTCAATCTATATCCGCCAAGATTATCCAGATAACTAACAACCGCCACACTGCCCGGCCGCACCATATCCACACTTCCATTTTCTGCATGTATGTCGCCCTCATCGACATATCATCCCTCTCTCGTCGAACAGCTAGAGATCCATTCTCCCCTGAATTATATATTTCCCCCTGTACCTACCTTAATCGGTTACAATATGGGTCAGCGGCCCCATTAACTCGCCGTTGATTATGTTGGTTAAATACTTATAGTGATATAATTTAACTAGTAGAAATTTCTAATATTTCTTTTCTTTTTAATATAATTTTTCAAGTTCTTAATTTTTTAATTTACATCGTTAGAAATGTTAAAGATCGTTTCTTAAAAAATAATGTCTTGAAGGGTTTGTTCAAAAATGTTTATTTTTGTATTCAAATATTGTTTTCAAATGCGGCTTTATTCCCCAGGGGAGAGAAAGGAAAGAGATTTTTATGTTGGTGGGAGAGGTCTTGGAGGTGGATGACTCTCTATCTTCTGGAAAAACGTTGTTTAGGAGGTAAAAGATTATTCTCTTTGTCCTCCTCAAATTCGCCCCCAGAGTTTTTGTCTGTTTCGTCAATTTGCATGGGGCTGTGGGCATGTCAGGTTTTCTGAAATAATAAGCTAAGGTTCGCTAAAAATGGAATCATTTATTCTTCCTGGTGTCCTGGCAGGGGTGGTGGAGGGAGCGTTCTATCTCCAGTGGCTACAAGAAGTATGAGCGGCGTAGTGTATCGCGGAGTCCATCCTCGATTTCTCTTGGACCGACAGAGCTCTGGGGGGTAAGGTTGGAGGGTCACCTAAGGAAAATCTAGGAGGAGGGGGGGTGGTGGTGATGTAAGTCTTTGTAAAGGTACTTTTGTCAAAATGTAGAGAAATGGAAAATTTTGGATAGTTTCTTTGTAGGTTGCATTTTTGTGATGTGCATGGGAGTAGGCTTCATGGGAAGAGGGTTCTTTAGGTGTTATTTGTTGTCTTTGTAGCAAATGGGGTCTGTATGGTGTTGAAGAAATTTGTTCTGGTGATGCAGTTTGTTCATTTTGGAATAAATGTCTTCGTTGTAAATTTAGTCTGTGTAGGGAAGGGATATGTAAAGGAGTTGTTGGTGTAGTTGGTGGTTGACTTTTTGGTCGTTGTTGGGTTTGAATTGGAAAATTGTGTTTGGTGTGGCGTGTATAGTATGTGGTATGTTTCGTATGGTTTGTTGGGGAATTGTAATATGTTGTATTTGTTTTGGAGGTAGTCTTGTTTTTTATGTAGGTCGCCGTGGGGTTGTGTTTGGGAAAGAGGTTGGAAATTGTCTGTAACTTTCGATAATTTTACATTATCACTGTGGACAATGAAAGATTTCGAAGAGTCGAAACACTGGAGTAACAGTTTGTTATAAGGAACAAACTGTTGGATTCTAGAAGGACCTGTCTATATCTGGGCAAGTTTGGGGGATTGTTTAGGCTTTAAAACGTTTAAGGGGAGACTTCATAACTAGACCCCCTACTTTTTGAAAGCAAAATCAAACCCATTTTCACTTTTTTTTTATTATCTAAAATTAAAAGTAAAAAAATTCCTCCTGAACATCATGGGTTGTAATTATTTTTTAAAATTCTAAATATTTTTTTCAGTATACACAAAAATTTATTTCGAGAGGTGTCGAACTAAAAAAATTTCAAACAAGCAAAACTTCATTACAGGTTTAGGATCAAAAAATGTTTTTTTTTATAATTGAAAAAAAAAATTCTAGATTTTATTTTTTCATTATTCTTCAACCCTCGTAGCTCATCTTCGGTTTTACTGCAGTCAAATTAATGGCAGCCGGAGCCGCGATCCGGAAGCCGGAGCCTGGTGGTATATTTTTTTCATGAAAATTTTTTTTTTTTAGATGAAAACATTTATTGGCAGAAGATGTGCTGAACAATTTTCAAAATAGTACAGAATCCTTAGTCGGATTCTGAGCCGGAGCCGGAGTTTGCTCTAAAATATGGAAGTTCGGAGCCGGAGCCGGAGCCGGCGAAAATTTATTTCTTTTTTCGAAAAATATTATATTAGAAGATCTGCTGAACCAATTTTCGAAATAGTGCGGAAACCTTCAATTCGCGATCGAAAGCTGAAGCCGAAGTTTGGAGCTGAGCTGGAGCATGAAGCCGAAGCCAGAAGCAGAGCCAGAGCAGAGCCAGAGACAGAGAGGAGCCGGAGCCGGAGCCGGCAGAAAGGAGCCGGAGCTCGGAGCCGGAGCCGGAGCTGGAGCGGATCCCCTGAGGTATGATTTTTTTCCTAAAAATATATTTTTACGGTGAAAAATTTAATGCCAGAAGACGTTCCCCTCCCACCATTTTTCACAATAGTACAGAAAACCTTAGCTCAGATCGGAGCGAAGGTGAAGTCGGAGCCGGGAGCCGGAGCCGCGAGCCGGAGCCGGAGCCGGAGCCGGGAGTCGGGAGGGCCCGGAGCCGGAGCCGGAAGCCGGAGCTGGGTATTAATTTCTTTTTCAAAAAAAATATTTTTTAGCTTGAAACCATTTTCCTCGCACCAGAGAGACATTACTTGAACGAATTTTTCAAATAGTGCAGAACCCTTAGTCGGATCCGGATCCGGAGTCGGGACCGGAGCCAACCTGGAGCCAAAGTCAGAGCCGGTGCCCTAGTTTGATTTTATTGAAAACAATAGTGTTTTTTAAGGTATTGGAAATAATAATGTTTTTTAAGGCATATTGTGCTGAACACATTTTCCAATAGTTGCAGAAAACCTTAGTTGGATCCCGTAGAGTCCGGAGCGGGAGCGAATTCGGGAGTCCGGATTTCCTTGACATAAACTTTATTTTAGGAAAAATTTTTTTTACGTATGAAAAAGACCAGATGGTAAAAAAATTTGTTGCCAGAAGAGCGGTTGGCTGAACAGGTTTCAAAATAGTTTGCCAAATCCTGAGTCGATCCGGATCCGGATCCGGCTGTCGGAGCCCGGTAGCGGAGTCGAGATGTCAGGAGCCAGAGGTCCCAGAGCCGGATGCAAGTAAGATATAAACTGTTTTTCAGAAGAATATTTTTTTATAGATGAAAAATTTAATTTTTACAACCAGAAGAAATGCTAAACAATTTTCAAATAGTGCCCGGAAAACCTTAGTCAGATCCGGAGCCAAAGGTGAAGTCGGAGCCGCGAGGCCCGCCGATCCCGGAGCCGGAGCCAGAAGCCGGAACCTGTGGCCTATTTAAAATTTGTTTTCAAAAAATATTATTTTAATAAGTGCATAGATCAAAATTTATAAAACTGCACTGAACGAATTTTACAAATAAGTGCAGAAAACCTTAGTCAGGTCCGGGTCGGAATACACGAATCGCGAGACGGGCAACTTCCTAAGAAGTACCTCAAATTTATTTTCAAAAGAACCATAAGTTGTTCTTTGATGAAAATTTTATTTCCAGAACCACTTGCTGTCAACAATTTTCAAATAAATGCAAGATCCTTACTTCGAGAATCCGGATTATAGCATCTCAGGAAGCCGGGAAAATCGATTCAAAAAGTTCAGGAGACGGCAGTCGGAGGAACCGAGTATAGATTTTTATCGCAAAAAATATTTCATATCTTAATAGTACGTGAAAAATTATTAACTTATAAAGACGTGCTGAACAATTTTCAAATAGTCAGAAACCCTATAGTCGGATCCGGACGCCA
>JABUQX010049027.1:20000-30000 GCA_015478945.1 Trachelipus rathkii | reverse complement strand
TTAAACGAATAAGTTTCAACTATGAGTAACTCTAAACCATAACTTACTTACCTACTTAACTAACCACACTTAATTTATAATTATAAGCAATAATTTATTAATTATTTATTATGTATATATTATAATGTATTAATTTATTTCACTTTCCATTTCAATAAACAAATTCACACAACTAAACATGCCTGTAATAAATTTATCAAAAAAATTCAAAACTTTTTTTCGCTACGCGCCGCTGTTGTACATTTGTTCGATACGTAATTATGACAGAAAATGACTTCTGCTACTTAGTCAGGTATTAGACTTGAGCCATACACTCCAACACACACACACACTACTATATATATATATATCTATATATTATTATTTTATGATATATTTATATTATATAAATATATATATATATATATAATAATATATACATATATACTATATTATTAGTAAACTCTCTAATGCATTTAACTTTTTATTTTTTCTAATTCATTAGTAAATAATTCACAAAAAAACATTAAAATAAGATAAATATTGGAATAAACCAAATACAAATGATATATTAATTTATCTTATTCAAAGGTTTGACATAAATTTTAATTTAAAAATTATATATATTATAGTTATTATATATAATCATATATATATATATATTATATTATATATATTTATTTATATATATATATATATATATATATATTAATAATTATAATATATTATAGTATATATTATATATATTTGGTAGATGAATATAATATAATTAATATACAACTAATTCGTTGGTGAATCGGAAGAGGTTCAGGATGCCTTTCTCCTTCGATTATTGCCCTGTAAATAGGTTCTTCATTTCTTTTATTGATTAAAGAGCGTAAGGCGTAGAAGAAAGAAGAAGCGAAAGAACAACACGGAGACTGATTATACAACCTCGAAGAAATTGATTGTCTAGACAGCAGTAAGGGTCCGTGTAACGGAAGTGATCATGTAAAGTATGTAAAAAGCTTCAAGATTAAAGTAAAAACCTACTAATTATTTGTAATAGGAAAATTGTACAAAAATAAATAAGTTTGATAAATTTAAGTCTAGAGATAAATAAAGTCAGTTTATTAGTGTGAATAAGAGTTAAACTTAGTTCGAAGTATTAGCTTTAAAGTGTTCTGTGAGTGTCTCGTTTTAGTTTATTGTTGGTATGTTGTTTGGTATGAGAGCTGTTGGTTTTATTATTGTTATTTATTATTAGGTGTGTGTATGTGATTTTGTATGTTTTATTTATTATTTATTTATATATTAGTTTTTATATATAGTATGTATTTATATGTAGTTTTTTTTTTATTGGTCTTGTGTATTTTATTATTGTGTTGGTTTTTTATTTATGTATTATTATATTATTATATTTTTTATTATTTATTATTATTCATTATTATTATTATTATTTTATTATTATATTATTATTTATTATGTTGTAAATAGGATCAATGAAGTGAATCTGAGAGCAACTGGGATGGTTGGAGATGTAAGATTATTTTATTACAATTATAGGTAACCAATGTATCATGTCGCATAGTTATCTACAGTTCTGTTTGATTCCATCCTTTTTTATGGTTATTTAATTGCTAGATATTGATAATTATTGATTGATTCTTTATGATCATTATATTTATGTGGTTATTATTATTTATCATTATTTTTTATTATATATTATTATTTATATTATTATTATTATTATTATTATTAATTAACGGAGCTTTTTAATTTTTTATTGATATTTAATTATTAATTTTTATATTATTATTTTTATTTCTCGCTATACTATTTTTTTCCTCATGGATAATTTACTATCATTTTTTATTATATATTATTATTATTATTATTTTTATTATTATTATTTTATTATTTATTATTATTATTCTTGATGTATATTATATCTATTTTATTATTATTATTATTATTATTATTATTATTTTTATTATTATATTTTTTATTATTTTATTATTATTTGTAGGTGCGTGTAATCAATCCTGTTTATGTATCGGCTTCCTGCGAGGTGTCGGTTTGTGGTTGTGGAGCTGAGCTCTGTTTGTACCGTGGGTGTAGATCTTTCACATTTCTGAAGCATACCGTGTGATTCTTTGTCGTATTGATCGCCCCTGCTCTCTTGCAACATTTGCTCGAGAATTTCGCATCGTTATCTAATTTAGCAGATTGTCCACGAGAGGTGTGTTGTGGAGTTCATCACTTTTTGCGTCTAAAGCGAGTGAGCGTCAGGGAATAGTTTGCCGTTTCGTACTTCGGGTTATAGAAGTTTTAACTAATCAGAGCTTCATCGCAACCACTTGAGTGCAGGCCAACAATTGAGGCTCTACATTGAAAGTGCAAGACTGTTAACACTCCGTTTGCATAAATCTGTGTTCGATGTGTTATATTTACTACTATAGTATAATATATATATATATTACTATATATATATAATTTATTATGTATATATTTTATATTATATAATATAAATATATATAGTATATATAATATATATAATATCTAGTATACTTCCATCTGAACAATCGCCTCTAAAGTCAGATCGAGCTAAGATGAGTCACATCTACCACACTGAGCTCAATTCCTTGCACCGATGCGCTCATACATACTATAAATATATAACTGTCGCTAGTCAGTATTATACAAATGAAATTACCTAGTATAACGGATGATACAAATGTTATAAAAAAATATGTTATATATATTATATATATATTATAGGTGCGTCTAATTATATAATATATCAGATATATAGACTTTTCATATACTACTTATATATATGTTACTATATATATATATATAATATTAATTTATATATTAATAATTCATATTATATAGTTCATATATATTTTTTATGGGGAAGGCTCTTGTCACGGAGGAAAAACCGGTCAGTTTAATAAATTGTTATATTTTTTTTTTAAATTAAAAATATTTTCTATTAGGTAAAGGGCATTTTTTAAATTACAAATATTAATATTTTTAACCTAATTAAAATTTAAGCTTAATGCTGCTACAAACCTATCCCACACAATTAACAAATATTTGGCACACATATATTCTTTTTATTGCAAAAACATTCTAATCCTCTGTGAATCTCGGTTAGAATTATAATCAGAATTTTTGTAGTTAGATGATATTGGGAGTCTTTCATCTTTAACAATTTCAATAATAGAAAATTTTATTATTTAGCTATTTTTAAAGTTATTAAGTTTTTTCAATATCGGGGAAAAACGGTCAGGCGTCGGGAAAGACCAGTGTTCCATACATAGCTTCTTTAAAATAAAGTCTATTTTTTTTAGTTTTCATTGAATATTTTGTCTCTTAATTTTTTCAGTGCATGGTAGACTATTAAGTAACATTTTGTTTTACATTGTTTCATAGTATACATATCTTTCTTCTATCTAGCTTAAGGATAAAAAAAAGTTCACGTGAAATGTTGATCGTACTATCTCTATGCTCTTAAAAGAAAAAAAAAAAAGGTATTTGTTAAAACAGCAAACCTTACTATTCCCTTTTTTTAGAATTGAATGTCCCAATAATTTTAATAAAATACTATATATGATGAAATTTTTCGGCAACAAAAGTTCCGTGAAAATGTGCCGTACCATAGCCATTTACGTATATAAAGTGCCATATTTTGTAAAAGTTGAAATATTAATTATTAATTATTAGAAAATTATAAAATTCGTGTGTTTGGCGTTTGATTTGCTTACTGAACCAAATAGCGCTTGTCGGTATCCATTCGTCCGTTTGTGACTATCTTTTTTCTTCCGCTACCTAAAAAGAGAAAGTTACGACCTCAAAACCACTAGATTGTTCATAATTATTTTTTTTTCAATGTTTTTATTTAGCATAAAAAATTGAAAAAAATTTTTCAAAATTTTGTAAAAAATCAACGTTTGCAAAAATGTTAATAATAAAATAACTTACTTTTCCATCGCATCTAAAATTAATTCTATAATATTAATAGACTCTATTTAACATTTAACATAAATATAATTATAATTAGTTTGGACAAGCACAAAAGACAATAATATTTAGAGGCGGCTTTTCCCACGCAACTGACCGGTCTTTGTCCGAATTCACATTTTTTGAAAATGGAATTTTTAAAAATATTTTAAGAATATTCATTTCGAGATTTTTTATTATTTCATTATTCCTAAAACATTATCCAGATTTAATAAAAGTGAGAAAACACTATTTTTATAACAAGGTCATATTTTTATATTCGTTTAGTTAAAAAATTACCCGTTATACCCCATGATAACCGTTTTCTCCCATTTTACAGTATATATAATATAATATATTTATATATATATTATTATATATATATATATATATATATATATAGATGTATATATATATACTATATATATATAGATATATATATATACTATTATTATAAAGATATATTAATATATATTATATATATGTTTAATTATATTTATTATCCTTTAAAAAAGTTTATTTAGCTTGAGAAATGAGAGATATTTCACCAATTTTGTTACTAGACACAATTGTGCGTTACATTGTAATTATAATATAAACTCCGTGCCTTTATTTGTCCTCATAGATTAAACCTTCGATCTCAGGCAACCGAATCGATGTTGCACGCATGGTGGAAGAGAGCTGTCGGTGGTGCGAATAGTATATAATATATAATAGTATATATATATATATAGTATATAATATATATATTATATATTATATATAATATATATAGTATATATATATATATATAATATATATATATATTATATTATATTATAATAATATATTTGAGTATATTTTAAGTGATTATTAGAATTAATAAATAGGAACGTATAAAAATAAAAAAATAGTAATTAAAAATAAACGAATTATATGAAAGAAAATCACGTCAGTTACTTGTTATAATTTCAGACTCAATATGATAGATAAATTACAGTACTAAAAATATCCGTGTACGAAATTGGCACAACATCACAATACACACATATTTGTAATTTTTCCTGTTATTTCTGTCGTAATTTTTTCTTATTTTTCCTGCTACTCGAACTTATTTCTTGGCGTGACTTTGGACTGAATATTTGTGCTTTCTTTGTTCTTTCCTATTTATTATCAGTTTTTCAGTTGCATTACCAAAAATTGACGGACTAAGCTGAAAAAAAAATTGAGAAAAACTATTGGTTTTTAATGTTCATTTTTTAACAAAATAGTCAATTTTATTACTAGGTTATATTATTTTAATTATTATTATTTAATTATTCTATAACTTAAGAGCATAGTTTTGCTCGGTCGTATTCTTTTCTCCCTTTACCCCCAAATATTCAAAACATATTAACAAAGACCCCGGATAAGCTTTAATTATCATTATTACCAATATATGATGTTTATACAATATCATAATCAGCATCTGAGCATTAAGACATCTTTCCAATCAAGGCATCAAGTGACAAATATGATTCATCACCATATGGTATATTTGAGGAGAAGAAATCAGATTCTGAATTAAAGCCAGAAGGGATTTCAACATTCTTGCTCTCCTAAATATCATTAGACTTAATTATTTTCGGATTTCGTAGTCTTTATGGAGGTCGAGACAATGGTTTATTTGATGGTATTGAAGAGCTGACACTTAGCCGCTGCAGATCAATTTCATGATGTGCAGAAATACCTGACTGACGTTATTGTTCCAAAGAGTATTTGGTATGATAAGTTTGATAACTACTTCCTCCATTATTGTGATGCTAGATCAGTTCGAAAATCTGTTTTCTGGATGCTCTTTACTTTTATTCCTTTCCCCTGATTTTATGTCTTATTCTCTATTTTATTTCCAAAGAATTTCATTTTGATGTCATTGCTAAATTTTATTTAATTCAGAAAATGTTGCTTTATTCTACCCCAGAGAAACAGAATTTGCAAATTACTCTTTTTTCATTTGTATGACATGCAATCTATAACGTTAGACAAGGAATGAACTCAACGGGGGTATCTTTTCTTCCAGGCATATTTGCTTAATCACTCTTCTGATAGTTAAATAAATTTAAACCTTAAAAACAAGTAGCAATATATTATGTTCTCTTTCCGGTAATAAACAGGAGTGGTAATTACTCTTTAGTAATCTTAATTAAACAAGGTATGGCTTCAGTCAGGCAGTTCTAAAATTATTTCTAAACCTGTTCAATATTAAATCTAAATAATTATCAGTTATATCTAAATATAAGTCTGAGATTTGTATATTTTTATCTGACAGAAACCCACATGCAAACTCATGCTAGAAATGGACAGTTATTAATTTGTATAATACGCGTTCTGAACGTTTATTAATAGAAGTATGATATCAGTAAGATGTCAGCTACTCTCAATACAAGTTCTCAGCTCTCCTAATGAAAAGTGACAACATATTGATAATGTTAAAAGAATGATGAAATTTATTTATTCACAAATCATAATTCTTTACCATATGCACTCTATCACTCTTCAAGTATATTCATATTAGAGTTTATAAAAGTTAGTGATGATTTAAAATAAATAATAATGATTGTTGTTAATAGTTACAACAATAATTTTCAGAATATAATAAATATTTATTCATTTATGCAAATATTTTTGGGGTTATTAAAGAAACCCAACTCATTTGGAGCTTATTTATTTAAAAAGTAAAAAAAAAAAAAAAATCGTAAAAAGTATATATATATATATATATATATATATATATATATTATATATATATATATATATATATATATATATATATATATATATATATATATATATAATATTATATATATTATTATTGGTGGGACGATTAATCGTCATCGTCATCGTCATCGGCAAAAAAATCTGCAAAAATCGGCATATTTTTTTTAAATCGTCATCGTCATCGTCATCGGCAAATTTCGCCAATTATTTTGCCGATTAATTGAACAAATATTAAGAATTTTGAATAATATAAAACTCAATAATAATAATAATGTAATTAAAAACATTACTGTCAGAATTATATATAAGAATCATCATGTTTAAATATATATATATATATATATAAATATATATATATATAATATATATATATATATAGTATAATATATTATATATATATATAATATATATATATATATTATATATATATATATATTATAATATATATAGTATATTATATATATATATATATATATATATATATATTATAAAATAATATATATTATATATTTATATTTATATATATATTATATATATATATTATATATATATATATATATAATATATATATATATATTGCTTATGGTATGGTATGACATTCCAGTGCCTAATGGTTCGCCTTCTGGTTTTGCGTTCATATTCACACTCATCCTCCAGACAACAATCATATAACAGCATACTTATATCCACCAACCCCTCTTCTAGACAACAATCTAAGATATCCTATCCCTTATATCCAACGTGTAGGGAGAAAAAATTGCCCACATCGTATGTCCTACGTGTCGTAGAAGGCGGACTAAGGGACGGTGGTTGTTAGGTTGGCTGCCTACTAGCCACTTTCTTTTGCCGAGGAAATGCTAATTCATGCCTCGAGAAGGTCGTGATCGCAGGTTAAGGCCCCCTTCTATCCTTTCGGCGAAAATGTATGAATCGTATCCGTAAATGAAATGTCAGAGGAATAAATGTTGAGAGATGAAAGGGAGAGGAGAGAGGTAATGGATGTATTTAGAAAGGGCAAATTTGAATTTGCTCGCTGTGACAAACAAAAGATGAAAGGAAACGGTGAAAATGAGTGTGTGGTTGTGAAATGTGTTTGTGTTTGGAAATTCTGATGAGTGAGTTGTGGTAGAGAGGCTATGGTAGATTTTGTGTGGTGTGAGTACTAGAAGTCTAAAGGTTAAATTTAAGGTTTGAAAAGGTCAAAATTTTGTGGTTGCGACATATGTGATCCATCTGAGGGTAATGTTGAAAGAGTACGATTTTCTGGGATAATCTGAATGATGTTTTGGATGGGGGGAACAGGAGATTCGAGTTCATTTGCCACATATCTGCCCATTCCAAGGATTTTTTTTTTACAGAGTTGTCACACCACTCACGGGCAAGAGCCCTATTCAAGGGGGGGTGTATTACTCTCAAAAGTTATCACGAATCTCTAGCGCACAATCACGCATTGAGCACAGACGCCAAGCCTTTAAAGTGAGGGGATTAAATTCAGTAAGAAAATACCGAAGATGGAAGAGAATTCCAAACAGAGGTGGTGGGAAAGAAGGAAGCACCACAGCAAACTAGCCCGGAGTTACCAATGTCAACACCAATACTCGTGCGCAGATACAGCACCTATTATGCTACGAAGGCGTCGTAAAGGGTGGTGGTTTCGAGTTGAGTTAAAGTTTCCCTCGAACACTTTGCCCACTTCGGTACCTAATAGGATAGAAGATAAAGGCACCAACATCGCCTTGCAAAGATAGAGGGTCCAAGTGAACTGGAAAGTAACAGAACAGTTTATAAGCCTTTTTGCCGTTGACTCGACCTTGTCCAAAGCCGGGTGAAACAGAGCCCCCTCTCCCAGAATATGAGAGCAGTACTGCCATCATGGGCGGAATGAGACCTTTGTTATAGCGGAGCAAACTGAGAAAAAGGAAGGAAAGTCTCACAGTATAAACAACTTCCAGTTTCTTTGAGGCCGCCCTAGCAACCGTGTGTGATGTGAGGTGTTTCCAAAACATTTTTTTGTTCATGTTAAAGCCAAGGATGTTTATATATTGTCAAAAGGAGAGACGACAGAACCGTCGTAAGAGAGATACAGGAAAGTTAGAAGGTATTTTTGGAGAAGGAGATTTGTAAATTTTGGGTTTTTAAAGAATTGAATTTCACAAGTTTGAGACGATCCATCAGCAAGAATAAAATCGGAAAGATTAAGAAGAGAGGCCAATTCCAGAAGTAAAAGTGGGAGTAGAATTGATATGAGTTAAGGAATGAAGGGTCGAGTCATCGGAATACGAGTGTTAATAGAGTTTTTAGAGGTACAGGTGAGAAGATCCATTAATGAAAGTAGGAAGATAAGTAACAGAACCCTGAGGAATAACCACTATTGACAGAAAAAGAAGAAGTCGCCCCATCAACAACAGCCGATATTTTGAGATTTGAAAGAAAGCTAGATATAAAGTAAGCAAAAGAGAAAGAAAGAAACTAAAAGGAGGGGAGCTTGGAGGCAGGGACGCGTGCCATACTCGGTCAAATGCTTTGGATATGTCAAGCGCCACCACCCAAGTCTTCCCGTAGTTCCTAAGAGCGAAAAAACCATAAATCGGTTTAATAGGAATGTATATCGCCAGTAAACTTCGGGCAACGAGAGCCGTACTGGTGATCGGAGTGAGTTTCCAGATGATCTAAGAAGGTAAGTTGAGAAGGGTTTTCAAGAATCTTTAGAAGAACAAGTGAGAGCTTATCTTGGGCGATAGTTAGAAGGATCAGAGCGGCTTTCCTTTTTTTCGGAATAGGTTGGACATGGGAGAGCTTCCACACTGAGGGAGGGAAAGTGCTAGTTTGAGACATAGAGAATATAGTTTAGCGAGGGCCGAAGAAATTAGCCTTTTCAGTTGGAGAATTAGCAACACAATGGTCAGATACGAAATAAGAGGAGGAAAGACAGATTTACAGAAGTTGCTAGAGATGAAAGATTTGACAGTAGGAGAACCAAGGAGGTTAGCGCACTTTCCCTTGATGAAAGCCAGCTTGGCTCGTCGAAAAAGAGTATCCCTGCATCGATTTCTAGCTGAATGAAAATTAGCGAGAGTGGATAGGAGAACGAGAATTTTTTCCAACTCGATAGGCACTGTCTCTAGCCTGAATGGCCGAGATAAGCACGATTCGAACCATGGATTATAAGGAAAGAAAGATTTAGTTTTTAGAAGAAATGAATGAGGAAAGAAAAAATTTATCTGAAGAAGGAATGAAACCTGCTCATCCATCAACGATTACAGCTCCCTCTCTTATCTTTTTAAATATTTTATCAGTC
>JABUQX010049027.1:7500-10000 GCA_015478945.1 Trachelipus rathkii | reverse complement strand
CTCCAATTCCAACGTACCACGTAGAACTACACGGGTGGGTATCATTTTTGTAACGGTGCATTTATTGACATATGTTTATTAAACATGATTTGCACGGCACAGCGTGTTTAGTCAGATTCCAGGGTTTGGCAGTATAATTAGTATCCACCCTGTACTGTATATATATATATATATATATATATATATATATATATATATATATATATATATATATATATATATATATATATATATATATATATATATATATATATATATATATATATATATATATATATATAGTGAAGATGTAGGACCCTTCCAAGCAGTGCAATACCTTCCATTTAGCTTACCCCATGGGATTTTAGATTGGGTTGCAACATTATTCTCCATTTCGTTGTCCTCATAAATACATTATATCTGTAGTTGTCCTTTGGTTCTTCCATATCGCACATCACTTACAATGAGGGTATTCTCTCTACTAAACACTGGCGTGCATGGTGAACTTGATTAGTGGTCCCCTCCCACAACTTCACTTCTTCATACAAACCCCAAAGGTGAGGAAACAAACACAAGAACATTTTGTTTCATCAACTTTAAAATGGCGAAACATTAATATGCCTCGAATATCCTTGAAGGTGCCACATAAATAAACTTTTATCTTTAAATAAAGGGTAACTAAATGAAACAAATATTTACAATAACATAAATGCTTAAAAGTAGAAAAGTAAGTCTAAATATTAACATTAATATTTTAAATAATAAATATAACGTTTTACAACTGAAATAAAGCTTAAAACACTCTAAGAACAGTAAGATAATAGTAATTTATATAAAAACAATGAATTTGTCCTCCGTGATAATTTCAGCGGAGGAATAATATAACTTTGTTAAATAATATAGATTCAATAAGCTATTAAAATACATATTAATGCAAAAAATGTTAAATAATAATTTTAAAAAGGTTTTAAAACAATTTAATAAACACTCTAATATTATAATGAATTAATAAAATTAGTGTATGAGTAATCCGGCTACCAAATAAATTATAACGGCTGAAAAGAAAAATTTAAATTTTTAATCCACACTAAGATAAAGTCGTTAATATTCTAAACTAAATAAAAATGCACAATGATTAATTTTTAAGTAACAAAAAAATAAACAAACATAACTAATTGGATTCTTAATATTAAAGTTAACATAATTAATTACGAAGGGGTAACTAATTTATTTAAATCATATTTATTTTAACAATAAAATTAATAAATAACTAAATAAAATGAATATTTTTGCAAATATTTAAATGAGTTTCTTATGCTATATATAAATAAATTAATTCGTCTTTATTAATCGTAGATTCATAAATGTTGAATTATTAATAATAATGTGGTACCTCTCAATTTTTGTATGATCGACAAAAGAAATTAAGTAAACAAAAAAATGAGTTTTTTGAAAGTTTACACTATATATATTATATATATATATATATATATATATATATATATATATATATATATATATATATATATATATATATATATATATATATATATATATATATATATATATATATATAAATATATATATATATATATATATATATATATATATATATATAGTATAGTATATATATATATATATATATATAATCATATATTTTTACAGGGGAAGCACAGGAGGCCGGGCCTCCTCTAAAAATAAAATAAAAGAATGTAATAAAATAACTAAATTATTATTTACTACTATTAAAATAATGTTTAAAAATGTTATACTAAGAACGCTAATTTTACATTAAGATCATTTATTCTCTTGCGAAACATTATTTTTCTCGTAAGGATCATTGACTGGAGGAATTTCGATTTGTGCCTCCAAGAAAGATATAATTATAATGCTTTCAAAACACTGGTTGTCATGGTAACGTAAAAGAAACTTTATTCTTATTTTGTCTATTTTGAGGATTTTTCCACAAAGCCTCCTCTCGACACGTCATAAAATAATTCCCAAATTTGACAACTCTACTCATAAGTAGAGTTGCTCCTTTTGCAATAAATATGTGAAACAAAATAAAGACAAATATTTTTTTAAAAAAATTAAATAAAAAAAACTTATTTTGTGTGGCGAATCTGAAGAGAGTTTGAGAGGATTGGTAAAGAGATCGCAGGGTATGTAAAAGGAGGTTTGAAAGTAAACGCAGATAAGAGTAAAGTTATGGTTGTGAGGAGGACAGTCCTCAGTGTGAAGTTATGTTAGATGATGACAGCTGGAGCAAGTGTCTGTTTAAATATTTAGGTATGTGTTGGATGAGAAGGGAAACGGATTTTGATGCAGAGTGTAGCAGGGAAAGTTGTGGAATTTAAGTAGAAGAATGTTGGTGTGAATAATCAGTTGGTGAATGTAAAGGACCAAGTCTTGAGTGCGCTAGAGTCTTACATGAGGGGATGTTGTTACCTGTGTTATTTTATGGTAGTGAGACTATGGTCTGGAATAAGAAGTAAGATCTAAAGTTCAATGTGTTCAGATG
>JABUQX010049026.1:0-12500 GCA_015478945.1 Trachelipus rathkii | reverse complement strand
ATGTTTACCTGCACCCTGTGCATGGGAAATATAAGGTGCGAGGACATGAATGAAAGTCCTGAAAACGTCTGTGGAAAACTGTCAAAGAAACAGACACATTTAGATTGAGAAAAGATCAAAGGCCAAAAAGTGATATTAAGAAAGATGATAACTCAGTCTTCCAGAGGAATGGACAACCACTTAGAAGTCTGTAGAAACCCAATCCAGTACTAATACCACCAATAACCAATGATCGGAGTATCCAAGCTTGAATGTTCAAGAACACCTATGTGTGAAGTGATCCGATGGACAATCCATTAAAACGCACTAGGCAGCGGAAGACAGCCGTAAGTCGTCGTTGACCGAGTATTAATTGGTCCGATGCCGAGGTACTAGTGACTGGTATACTCGTGCCATGTAAGCCGAAAGGATCGAATCCATACATAGAGATTTGTAGAATTTTTGGATGCCTACAGGCCCACATGCCTGCAGAAGAACCAAAGGCGCACCTAGAAGTCATATAGATTTATATTAAGCTCAAAGGAGCCATGAAAATTAACAACCTCATAACGGTAATATTAGCTATAAAAGCATGAAGAATTGGCACAAAAACAGAACAAATCTGGCACTAAGACACTTGTATTAAAAGTGAGAAATTGGCTCAAATAAGAGCATTAAAAAATAAGTAAAATGAAAGGGGCCAAAGGCTATGAAAACGGCCGAATGAAAGCACCCTGTATAATCATTTATGTAATTATTATTTGAAGGCCTAAGAATTAACTCTTACAAGGCTGAAACAACGAATATTTTTCAGTTGGCTGTAGAAAGCCACACCGCTACTCATTTGATATATATAAAACAGATACACGAGTCACATAGGCTCGAAAAGATAGATTTATTTTGGAAAATTAGACCCGCCGATGGCGAAGAACATTATAAAATCAATATTAAAAAGATTAGGATTTTGAAGATAAATTGCTATACTATATTATATTATCACCGCTCATTCAAACAAAATAAATAGTTTAAATAATTGCGAAGGAACCCACTTCGGTTCCAGCTTAATTCATCTTAATACCGCCTGAATCGGCTCAGATGAAAAGCAATTGTCCCGAGCTCAAACATCACTCGGTATTTCACCGAGAATGAGCATAGCCTGTCTGATATAAGTTCAGACGAATGGTTAATTCTGTCCCGAGCGTGCTCACTCCTTTAAATAAGAATGAGCATTGCTTACATTGGTCTGACCCAAGCTCAGACAAGGACTTCTAAAATCCAAGAAGTCTTTGACCTAAGTCCTTTGATCGAAATATACTTTGATCAGGATTGAGGAGATGTAGGGATGATCCGTCTGATTGAGTAGGACATGGATCTCAGACGAAAGGTACTTATCGGGAAAGTACGATTGGTTGTGCATAGCATTCTATAATATTGTCCGAAAAGTTCAAAAAGGACAAGGTGGATGCGTACTGCACATTATGCACCATATTATATCGTGCAACAATTTTGGGGAAAAACGCGGAAGCACTAAAGAAGCATATGTACTTCAGACGATGCGTTCTACCCAAAAAGGCATTGAAAAACATCATGCCATCAAAGAGTTAATAGCACTATAACATTTAAGTGCAAAAACAATTCTTGAAAGGCGCATACACTACCGCGCATAACAGTTAATAGTCACACATTACCAAAAGAGTTCCATTAATAATAAGAATTCAGAAGAAGAACTCTAGTGCCTCCACCAAGGGCAACTGAGAATGTTAGAAGAACAAAAGCTGAAGGCATGAGGATACGATACTTGGAAGGCTTATTGAAGGCTACATGTAAGTTAATATCCTTCGCCAAGCAAAAGAGGTTAAAAACTCCTGGAAAATGATCCTACTTTTAAGCTTCGGAACTCTGCCATGAAGCGAAGCTCTTCAAACTGGGATCACCTTGGTGAAGCAGAAGAAACATCAGTCATTGTCACACTCATCTAGCATATAATAGTCAGAATAATTTAAGATGTAACATCATTAAGACAAGTCAGTAGAAGACGCAACACTCACGATAGAAAAAGAATCAAGAAGGCCTACGAGGCTGCATTAAAAAGCGTAAGCAACTTCCTCACACAGGCGATAGAGGAGAGGAAACTCCACTTCTGATACTTACTTTTCGTTAGCAGTAAAGCTCTTTGAACATAAGTCAAAATGGTGATCACACATCACATCTAAGATGTAAGAATAAATTAATAATGATAAATAAACATATATAATCCGATAACCTAAAGCAGAACATCTGAAGGAAGAGACAGAGAGCAGAATCCAAGGAAATTGTGCGCGCTTGCAATTTCAAAATTGGGATAAAGAAGGAATGACTTCAGTTCTAATTTCTACCCTGAATTCAGATAGGAAGCTGTACAAACAAAAACGATTCTAAAAAGATGTTAATATTAAATTTAATAACAGAAATTAAGAAACATTGAACAAAGTTTCCACAGTGAAGAGTTGTTAATAACAATTTCCCTGCACAGTACATTTACTTTCTTCCATGGCTTAAAGGAAGAGGGAGATGGAAGAGCACGGAGAAGTTGTTAGAAATAACCATCACATTAAGAAGTAATAAAAGTCCTGAAAAGAAGCTATAGAAAATACATAGCATGATAGATAGCAAGATAGCTATCAAAAGTTATAAATAAAATTTATAGTACATTGATGTAAATAAATAAGAAAATTTAGTGATAAATAATTAATTGAGGTACTGAAGGTAACCTGACCAAGTGAAGCGTAACAGTCTGTAGAAGAAAGAGAAATCGGGAGCCCGAATACGGGAAAAGTAAGGGAGTGACCTAACTCTCGAAGTTTCATGAAACTCAGACTCAAAGCTGAATACAAGGATCAGGAGGACAACGACCTTTCACAAAACCATAAATTTATGCAAATATATCTGATCATACAAGCAGAATATCTATGTGTAGAAAGAAAGAACAAGATCCAAGAGATTGTGTGTATAGGCCGTACATACAAACTCAAAGTTGGAATAGAGCTTAAAACCTCAGGGCAAATGAGTCCAATCTTGAAATTTCAGACCTAACACTAGATATGAAGCAAAGTATGAAATAGATCAGAAAAGAAATAAAAGACATTAACAATAAAATAGCAATGATAAAATCTATTTCAGATAAATATACACCAGAGATTACAGGTGAAGCTTAAGAACATTTAGACACAATATGTATGATGAGGTAAAGAAATAATAACTAACACGTAATGTGTAAAGAGAGGCATGAAGAAACATATAAAAAATGCCACCAAAACCATCCAAAACGTGGAAAATATTCCATGATCCCGGATACTTGATAATATTTTATTCAGTTGGCATAAACAAGGTGATAAATAGATGTAAGTATTTAGAAAATATACCAAAGGCACAGAACACCATTAGAAACAAAATGGCAAAATGTCAGAAGCAAAATCGCACCATTGGGTGAACAAGGATGAGCGTAGCAGACAGTATGACACTATTATCTGCTGTACTCATTCTATTTCAACTAACTGGGCATCACACCATCATCCAATAGCCATCAGAACTTACCAAGCTTACACTGAAATTTGACTCAAAGGAGGGCCCGCCTGAGCATCTAGACCACAGTAGATCAAATGAAGGGAGAGCAAGGCAAGATGAATCAATACTGATGAAACAAGTCAAGTAACAGACTTACCGCCTAAGTATCCAGATCACAATAGATCAAATGGAAGAGGAGCAAGGAATGATAAACACAGAACGTGGTACGGATCCTACCACAAACTCCCAGCAGTTAAAATTAAGATTAATAATTTAATTAAAGCTACAAGATTTTTCAATGGCATACCTCAGAACACATGTGTATAGATGAACCATCTTCTTAAGTAGAAAATCAGAAGATCTTATAGAGTAAAAGGACATAAACAGATATTCTTAAGCAGATATAATGATAAACAAGCTTCAAGCAAAGAAATTCATATAATAAAAATAAAAGGAAACATATAAATAAATATATATTTTAAACATAGATGAATACAGGACAAATGTAGTGAGATTAGTAAAAGAACCTGTATATCCATTCAGATAATAAACAGAACATCTTTAAGAAAGAAAAGATGAAACCTTTAGATTTCAAAGGAGATACTAAAACTTTTAAAGAAAGACAGTGTGACTCTGACCATGAAGTGTAATAAAGAAAATAAAAATAGAAGAAGGAAGCGTGACTCTAACAGTAAAGAATAATAGCTGGAAACATAAATTTTGAAGGAAGGAGGTGTGACTCCAATACTAAAGACCAGCAACTTAGTGTAAAAAAAAACAGGAACTGAAGTAGTATACCACTTCAACTTATGGGAATTCTAATAGAATTGGAATTAGAGTACCTAAGTTGAGGTCGTATATCACTCGAAAGAAGCAAACACATATATTCTAAATATTAAGTTAAAATAGAAGGTAAATATATATATATACCATTTTCAAATATTTGACATTTTAAGGGATTCCAAATAGAATTAGACCTAGAGCATCAATGCTAAAGTAGCATATAGTTTAATATTGCTTCATAAATAATTAGAATAGCTAACAGACAAGGGTAAAAATAATAATTTTAGTTACCAAGCCAAAGGAAATATTCCTCTTGTACGTTAAGAGAAAGGAATGTCTGCTCTAGTCAGATAATTAGAAATAGGCAAATTATGTGAAAACTCGACAACGAGTTAACTAATAAGGAACTACAACTGGTGATGTTGAGGATGCTGTACATATGTATATAGCCTCCTCCATATCATTGTTTGTGGCATCCTAACAAAGCAACTACCCAATATAAATAAACATAATTTTATTTTCAAATATTTTACAATAATACTACAAAACTTTGCGCATCAAGATAATTTTCTATTGAAATAATACAATTTTACATTGTTTAATACAGAAACAGTTAATAATATTATTAGTGGTCAAATATTAACCACTTTATCATGATAATTTTCCTTGTTGAAATAAACACAAATAACATGTTGTAGGTAACACATTATTTTAATGAAACATACGATTTTCATCTTACAGAAATCACGTTTGGTCACCACACCACGATTTCGTAATTTTTATTATTTTTCTTTGACAACAGATGAATGTAGAGTGAAATATTCTTGTCGGGTACCGGTAGTGGTGTGTCACCTGTTGATGTACTTTAAATGCACCTTAACGGCACTGTGACATCCCGTGGTGAGAAGTTTTGTGATTTAATGCTAAATTATTAATTGTGCTTTTATTTTTTGGTATATATGACCAACGTGTACCGGTTATGCTTTTTCTCTGTGGTATATATTACCGACGGATAACCTTTATGTCTGTTTAATGTATTACAAATTAGGGTTGGCCAAAGCACCGGTGCGGTGCGGTGCTGTGCGGTGCCTTGGATTGAAGACGAACGTAGTGCAATAAGGTACGGTGCCGTGCGGTGCAGTACATAATCAGTGACCCAGTGAGGTGCGCATTCGAAACATAGAGGTGCGCGTGCTGTGCGTGGCAAAAATTAATTTGAGTGCGCGTGCGTGTGTGCTTATCTAGTGCGGTGCGCGTGACCAAAAAATTAAATTTTTGAGGTGCGTTGCGTGGTGAGCTTACTCTAGTGCGGCGCGATGCGTCGGTCAGCATACTCTAAGGCGGTGCGGTTTGCCCAAAATTCCGGTGCTCAGCCAAATATATATATATACTTATGCTATAAGATAATATTATATATATGTATATATATGTATATTATATAATGATATATTATTTATTTAAAAAAAATATATTTATATTAATATTATATATATTAATATATATATAAATATATATTATATATATATATATATATATATATTATATATATATATATATATATATTATATTATAATAATATATTATATGTCTAATTCATATTTGGAAGGGAATTTCTCTTTTTGAATCCTCAGACAGTGAAAGTGAGGATGACGTGGATATTGACCTCTGAGAGAGTTATGGCATTTGTTAGTTAAAATACGCGAATGTTTGAAAATCATGAAGATGACAAAAGGAAAAAAAAGTTTAGTTCTTGCTCCAAGAAAAATTAGAAATATAGTTGAGATGAGGACGATAAGATTGTGCAAGTACCTCTTCACTTCATAGGTTGCTTGATCCTGCCAATCCCTTCAAATGAAAATGTGTCGACTGCCTTATCAGAAACACCTACAATTGGAAAATTCTGAAAACTAAGTTCATCTGTAACTACTTTGTGTCCCCTCGTTCAACTTCAAAGTTTTGCTCAACTACCACATAGCAACACAACCTTTGTCTATCTACTTCATCAACACTACAGTGTTCTACCTCTACAAGTGCACATATACTCACCATCCCATCAACTCCACAATGTGCTCCCCCGACATCATGTATCCACCGAGGAAATTTTTAATAGTGATATTGGGGCACCTTTTTTCAGGGCAGCAATGGAGAGAGATGTTTCATTTTTTTGCTTAGAAAATCTCCGATTTGATGCATAGCTCCACGAGAACTGTGTAGGTGGTCATCGTAGATAATTCTTTCAGGTCAATCTTTTTGGGAAAACTTTATAACCAACTGCACCTCACACTAGGTGCCTGGTGAAAATATAACTATAGATGAACATCTATTGGCCTCAGGGAAAGGTGTCTCTTTAGGATGTACATTGCTAATTAGCCTGCGAAATATGGCATAAAGCTGATAATGGTATGTGACTCCTAATCTTCTTATATGTTGAATGCAATGCCTTATTTAGGCAAACACACAAAACCACCAAGTGGGGTTTCTTTAGGCGAGTTTGTAGCTGAAGAACTTATTTCTCTATACACAAATTCAGGAAGAAATGTGACAGGTGAAAATTGGTTCACCTCAGATTCAGGACAGGGTAAAAGAAGATCAATATATATATATATATATTAATATATATATATATATATATATATATATATATTATATATATATATATATAAATATATATATATATATAATATATATATAATATATATATAATATATAATATATATATATATATATATATATATATATATATATATATATATTATATATATATATATATATACCTCAAATGTACATATTTTGCATATGTAGTAGAAATATTCCATTTTTTATAAAAAAAAAATTAGGGCTATTTCATTTTCATTTCTTGAAGCCAATAGAGTCTTAAATGCGATGTGGATGAAAATATCGATGATTCTACACATGTTTGTTTATTTGCATAAAAATTTAATAAAAATAGATTTGAGTTTTTTTTTATATATTCAAAAAAGTTTTTTTTTTTTTTTTTGGGGTTTTCTTACAGAAAATGAACATTGTAATCAAAGAATAATAAGGTTTAAATTTTTTTTTTTTTGCCACGAACGTTTGTCTCAGTCATCCCTTTGAAGAGGTATGCATCAATTATAATCAAACAATAACCTAGTTTATCAAAATAATGTTTAAATTAAGCGTTAGGTAAGCCGCTGAAAAATTTGACCACGTGTACCAACTATTGTGATTTCGAAGAAGGTGTACCTGAGCAGGGTTAATGAAACATATAATTTTCATTTTTACAGAAATCACGTTTGGTCACCACAATTTTTATTATTTTTCTTTGACAACTAACATATAGATTTCAATATTTTTGTCAATTTCTAACAGTGGTATGTCACCCGTTAATACAAATTAACACAGTCAGATATACACTCACGTGAGTGAACACATAAAAACATAGTTTTGTACCAAACCACAAGTTAATGATTATCTTATTAATAAATATTTTCCATATTATTTTTTCAGTATTAGTATTATTTTTCAGTATACATGTATATACATAGGTGTCATACTTTCACGAATAAATAGTATTTTTGTCAATACTAATCAATTTAATTTAGTAGTATTTTCTCAGTTGGCACCGATAAATATTATTCGTAATTTTGATAAATGTTACCCAAAATAGTAGGAATAACAACATGTCACGTCAATATGATGAAACAAACTCATTTAGATTTCTAACAATATTATGTTAGTAACTCCAATATAAATTTTTGTTGTAATACAGCACTAGTTACAAAAGGTCACACAACATTAATACTGTTGAACTCAGTCTGACCAACAACACACGTAATATTTTAAAATTTTTTGTAACAATGAAAACAGAAACGTTACTATAACCTTTAAATATTTCAATTTTAGCATAAAATACCTACATGCAGGTTGCACACAAGTAGGTTACACACTAGTAGGTTACACACTAGTAGGATACATACTAGAAGGTTACATACCAGTAACGCCAGCGCACATACATATAGTTATGTATGTATATAGTACTATAGTTACAGTACTCTTAACACTTTTATTTGTATGTACACACAGCATAACATACACTTCTGACTAACTAATTATTTAGTTATTTATTTATTTATGCATACATGCATGGACATAAGTAAAATTTTAATTACAATAGTAGTTTTACATTTTTTCAGTTGATTAAATTTCAAATGTAGAGTCATTTAAAGTAATTAATATTTGATAAAGAAGTATTTAATAACTATATTGTAATTTTATTAATATTTTCAAGTTTAATTTTTAATACATGACATTAGTAACAATGTTAGGTACACTTCAGGTATCACAAGGTTCACTTTGTGCCATCGCTGTACATTTGAGTGGAGCAATGTATACATATTATATTGTGCCATGCAATTGTATAGTGATTGTATAGGAGCTACCCCTCGAAGCCATTAACTCGGAGTACAGCACAAATCCTATATAAAATTAGTAAAGAATCTAAGGCAATAGGAAAAATCAGTGTATAATTATACGTGCAACAAAGCATGTGCCAGAAAATCTGGAAGATCAATTTATTATAAAAATAATTTAAGAAAGTAAAAGGAATCGCTTTAGGCGACGAAGATCTTCGAAGCAAAAGAAATAGTCGTGTGAGAGGACGAGTATGTTGTTCCAAAATTATTTACAAATTTTGGAGCAGTATATTTTCCCTTTCATAACGTCAATAGCGACTTAAACGGATCATCATTTTTTATTAATTTTCAAATATTTTTATTTTAACACAATTTTTGTTTAATAATATTTTTTCGGTTGACTTTAATAATATAAATTTAATATTTAAAATATAAACAATCTCAAATAAAGTTCAATAAACATCTGATAAAGCTGACGAACCACATTATTTTGGAACATTGGATTCGTCAATAGCAGACAAGTTGATAACAATGTTTGTTAATGATGAATCAGCATAAAATGGTTAGGAAATAACATTTGTCCTTATCTACACTTCATTCAAAGTAAGCTAGAAAATTCTATTTCAATATGTATTATAATTTTAATAGCCATAATAAAACTATTTACTAAATTAATATACTAAACTATAAATTTAGTAATAAATATAATTTATATTTTTTTTATCTAATAATTTTTAATAACTTTTATCAAATTTTAATGATTTTTATTTAATCATGGTAACGATTTTTAATAATCTGAGAATTTTCTCATAAACTTAATTACCAAATTATTCTCAAATAATTTTAGTTTAAATTTTTAATAGTGTCCCTGTTCATGAGAACTTAGTAATTTTCATAGTCCCTGCAACTAATTAATAATTTACTATTAATATTTTTATTTTTTGTGTCGATATATTTTTTTTCATTCTATTTTTTCAGTAGGCACGCATTTACGTCGTGAGAATGAATGATATAAATTTGTAGTAAATCAAATAGGGTAAAATTCACCGAAGAATTTAAATGTTTTTATCTTAAGAAATTTTTTATTTTTAATATTTCAATATCTAATTAATTGAGTTTGAAGTAAATAATAATATTTAATCTTTAATAATTTACAACTATTAACATGTAATTAACATTTAACATTCTTGTTGATAGTCAATAGCATTCAAATATTATTTCAGACATTAATATTAACAACTGAATACTTAATCTTATTCACAACAGTCAAATACTGTCAAGCACTGTTTACAACATTCAACAGTCACAGTACAATACAATGTTTACAACACCTTACAATATAATGCTTACAAGACATTATAATACAATGTTTCTATCAAGCACAATAACTTCTACAACACATACTGTTTGAAAATTTTACTAAATTTTTCTTTAATATTTCCTTTTACACAACTTGATTCTATCTTACATTCTACCATATAAATAACACATGTAAATCTTTCCATCCTTTTGAGACCCAATACTGCTGCTGATATTTCTTTTCAAGGTACAAGATATTGCAATTGGGATAAATCAAAGAGGATAGAAAGATACATTCGAAACCAAATGCTTGGAAAATAGACGGAGAAGGAAGATCTTAAGAATATTTCCGTCCTCAGTCACGTTCCAAACAAGCTACTAAGTGACTCGAGCCGACACGTTACGGTACATTCCAGAACTTAGATGACAAGCCATTACCAACGGAGATCCGGTACATTCCAGAAGCAACGATCCAGATCACTTCCCGAAACAACTTATATATTACATAATATTTATTAATTTTTAATTTTTAATTTTTGATTTGTTCACGTAATACTTTAGTGAATTTTAACATAGTTTAAAATTAAATGGGGGGCATCTGAAAAGTTAGATTGCTCAATTTGGAAAATTCATTTATTTCAATAACAGGATATTAAGAAATTAAATTACCATATTAATAATTATTAAATGTATTTTATTACTTTATTGAATTTACCCATTCATTCCTTTAGTTAATCAAATATTCATTTAATTATTTAATATTTCACAATATGGAAAAACCAAGAAAGTCCTAGATGATTATTAATAATTAATTTCTCTAATATGTATAAATTTGCAGGATCCTATATCAGACTTCAAATTGCCTATAAAAACTCTATCAGAATGGTTTGTTAAAAAACCCGATAATAGAAATCTTGGGCATATATAAGGGGGAACAAGCCCATTTAGAAATCATTCCGATCTCAGCAACAGAGATAATAAAAAGAAAATAATATATAGAATTTAAAGTAAATATAAATTGTAAACGCTGAACAAATTTAAAGTTTATTTTTTCGTAAATATTTAGACTTAGAAATTTCGCGAGATTATTCAAAATCAAACTTTATTTTTAAATTTTTATTTCTTAGAATTTATTTTGAATTCATCAAAACTAATATTAATTATAACGCGTAAATTTCATTCGTCTAACTCATAAAGAACCGAATGCGTAAGTAGTATCGACCATTACAATTTAATTAAATTTAAAATTAAATTAAAATTAAATTTTTGTAAATTTTTAAATTAAATTTTAAATTAAAATTTTATTAAATTTTAATTAAATTTTTATTATTATTATTATTTATATATCAGATCATTTGCAAGTCAAACTAATTTTATTATTGTTTGCAAAGTCAAATCAATTTACTTCAGTTTGAATTAAATTAAATTTTATTGTTTGCAAATATTTTTAAAATTATTTTTCATTTCAATTTAAAACTTTTCAATTTAAATAATTTTAATATTTTAAATGTTTGTTTAAAATTTATTTTTTTTTTTCAAATTTTATTTAAATTTGAAACATTACCTTTAAAATATAATAATAATAATAATAATAATAATAATAATAATAATAATAATAATAATAATAATAATAATAATAATAATAATAATAATAATAATAATTATCTACCTCTTTTCCCCAGATAGGAGGTGATGTGCACAACATAAACTGGAAACAAAATAGTAATAGAACATGTCATAAGTCGAACGGAAAGTCTCTTTGTCTAGACAGGACGAGCAACGTCATTATCACGTCACTAGCGAGCGGATATTTATTTATACATATTAGTAGGTCAATTAGAACGGATAATTTAATTATAAATAAATACCCAGGTATGTGAATCATGTGACTATGCTGGTAACATACTTGCATATACATATGACGCACATACATGTGTATATAATACCCACGCGCGAAAGGCAACTTAAGAAAGCATATACATATATTAATTATAATATATATATATATATTATATAAAAAAAATATATATATATAATAATATATATATATATATATATATATATATATATATATATATATATATATATATATATATATATATATATATATATATGGTTGTTTGTAATATATATATATATATATATATGGTTATAACTACATCTGTTACATATTCACTCATGTATTCGTAGATGAATGTTTATGTTGTCACATGTGATTATGAACATATGTATATGAAGTTTTAATGAACTTCTTAATGAACTTTGTTAATATATTTATTTAATTTTTTCAGAAAGAGGTTCTTAATAATACCTCTGGGTTTTAGTTTCAGTTTTTAAGTTTTTTTTAGTTTTTAATTTTCATTTTTAAATTTCATTTTTAGTTTGAGACCAATTTTCATAATTCTAATATAATTAGATTAACTTTTAAATATTCAATATTAATGAACTAGACCTTAATGAATAAAAATATAAATACTAATCTATAAGAATAAATTTATTGTT
>JABUQX010049025.1:57500-65187 GCA_015478945.1 Trachelipus rathkii | reverse complement strand
AGTGCCAAGGAGTGCCAATGATGCCAAGAGTGCAAAGTGGAGTGCCGATGAGTGCCAAGTGAGTGCCACATAGTGCCAACTGAGTGCCACATAGTGCCAACTGAGTGCCACTTTTTTCAAGCCTTTTCTAGCCTCCCCTGAGCCCAGAATAGCCCTAATATGGGTGTCTACCCCTAGGTTATAAGGTATGAGGAATCGATTGGTGTATATTACAAGTTGCTAGGATGCTTCCTACTATGAGTTAGTATTTTTCTAACACTTATAGCACGACAGAATATATATCTAAAGAGTTACACATTTGAGACAGTGAACGCAAACGTTTCCGAGTCCGCGTCCGCAGGTGAGCCCCTCCGCGAAGCCGCCGCGAAGCCGCCGCGTGCACCCGCAGGCGCAATATTACCGCGTAACCGCCGTCGCGTGCGCCCGCAGGCGCAATATTTCCGCGCGGCGAAATAATTATGATATCAATGTAAACTATTCAAAGAATTTATCTTTTCAAATATACTATGAGTCATTCATTTTAATACAATTGTACGAAATTTTATTAAAAACATATACTTTACATACCTTAAAGCAGTAAATCAGTAAATCAATAGAGGTGTTACCTAGCACCAAAGGGATTAGTATGCTTTTGTTTACTGCTTTACTGCTTTAACTCATGTTTTACTGCTTTAACTCATATGTTTTACTTTCTTTAACTCATATATTTATTTAAACATTACATTACCTTAAAGAGTAACATCAGTAAATCAATTAGAGGTGTTTACCTAGCACCAAAAGGGAATTAGTATGGCTTTTGTTTTACTGCTTTACTGCTTTAACTCATGTTTTACTGCTTTAACTCATATGTTTTACTGCTTTAACTCATATATTTATTAACATTACATACCTTAAAGCAGTAAATCAGTAAATCAATAGAGGTGTTACCTAGCACCAAAGGGATTAGTATGCTTTTGTTTTACTGTTTTACTGCTTTAACTCATGTTTTACTGCTTTAACTCATATGCTTTACTGCTTTAACTCATATATTTATTAACATTATGTTTTCTTTCATATTTTTTATTTTGTTTTAATAAATTTTCTTCACTAATTTATTTTATTTATTATTATTATTATTATTATTATTTTTTATTATTTAAAAAATTGTAAGTGTAAGAAAAACACACGCAGTGTCTGTTATATAAACATTTTTTTTATTAAAATTGTACGAAATTTTATTTAAAACATATACTTTACAGACCTTAAAGCAGTAATACTCTCATTATTCATTATTCACTTAACGAGTATGGATGTGGAGAAATTTACGTTCCGAAGTCCGGCTACATGTCTTGTAGCTGGGCCGACAGGCTGTGGTAAAACCTTTCTATTATTAAATATTTTAAAGGAAATGGAGATTTTTGAGCAAACCCTTGTAAAAATAATATGGTGTTATAATGTTTATCAGGAAAAATTTAAAGAATATAAAGATGTTATTCAATTTCATGAAGGCATATACGATATTAGATCGTTGGACAATATACATGGTCACAAAATTATTGTATTAGATGATTTAATGCACAAATTGAATTTGGAAATAGCAGAAGCGTTCACAGTTTATTCTCACCATCTAAATATCTCTGTGTTTTTCATAACACAGAATATTTTTCATCAAAGCAAGCATATGTGAAATGTTTCTTTAAACACACAGTATTTACTGTTGTTTGGCCAGAGAAGAGACATGAGTCAAATTAATGTATTGGCAACTCAAATGTTTCCCCTTCAAAGGAAAGAGTTCTTAAAAGTATATAAAGAGGTTACTTCGATCCCCCACGGTTATTTGATGTGTGAACTTCACCCAAAAAACACGTACAGAGTGTTACTCCGTACCAACATTCTACCCTATGAGATAGAAACTGTATACATACCTGAATAATGAGTGCTCTAGTTGCAAAGTATTTACTCTTATAAAAAAAATTAAAAAGCTGAAACCATCTGCAAAACGTTAAAACTAATTAGCGAGGAATGAGAAATTCATCCAGTGTGTATGTGAAGTCTGTTTAAATCTTATAAAGGGAAATGTTCCTTTAAACAGGCCTCAGAAGGTAAAGCTACGTCGTTATAGAAACATCATTAAAAAACTCTCCCTCAACATAAAAAATCTGAAAATTAAAGAAGTTACTCAGAGGCGGAGGGAGGGGTATTTCCTTCATTTTACTCTTCTTTCCGTTATAGCTTCCACTGATAACTAATGGGTTTCCCCATGATGAAAGAGGTTGCGTACTTCCATATAATGGAGTATGAGAAAATGAAAGTATAATATACAGATCTGTACAGAACTCAGTTCATCAGATTCAGCATTCCACAACCTCAATTATATGCAGATATTTACCACACAATGATTGGCATTGCAACCTCTTTCACATTCAACACAACAGTTGCACCAAACAAGAATCCTTATATTGTGAATGACTCATATTTCTTTCAGCAGCCTCAACCTCCAGCTTATATGATCCTAAGTTGAACAGATACCAATTTACGAGAAAGAAGTGTAACAGGATATAAATTCAGACATTAACATCCATGAGAAACGTATCTTATACCAAAAGCCATAACAGAAATTGATAGATCTTAAAGACTTGCATCTACATCCACCACTGCGTAATCCCTCTACCCGATGATGTAGATATTCCTAATGAAGTAAAACTTGAAGTGAAAATTGAAGATAAATTTAAAATATCCTATGAGGAGAGCGGTACTACTATAGAGTGGGTAAATCAGGATATAGCAGAAATACAAAAAGTAAGGTTCAACCCTGTAACTCACGAATATAAAATTGAAAAGATCGTAATTGATGATGAAATAGTTAAAGGATCAAATATTGTGGATTTGATAGCTGATCTCTCACGTAACTGGAAGAAAGGCCCTGTAAAAGGATGGAATGAGATCAAACAAGAACTTCAGACTATTAATTTTCCCAGAAGTTTAATCTTAAATACACAACGATTAGCAGACTTGGATAATATCCCAAAGATGCCAAGACCTGATTCAAGTCCCGCAGGCACTTCTTACGCTTCAGATAAATTTAAACGTGTTACCAGAGGAAGAATAAGAAAAACACCTTATAATAAACCTAATTGGATTAAATCGTAATTATGTATTATCATATATATATTTATTTAGTTGTAATGCTTGTATATAAATAAATATGTTATTTTAGACCTTTTTCTTTATCCCTTTTTAACTTTATATATATATATATATATATATATATATATATATATATATATATATATATATAATATAATATCTATATATATATATATATATATATATATATATATATATATATATATATATATATATATATATATATATATATATAGACGTTTACATTGTGGGTCAGTAGCCAACATGGAGGCAAAGGAGGTAGTTGATAAGTATTACTTCAATCTGAGAGAACCAAATAGTTTTGGGGGTTTCACCAGGTTTGCTTTAAGGTATCCTAATATTGAGAAAAAAGAGTTAAAAGCATATTTAGAGGGCGAAGAGGCATTTACTCTACATAAACCTGTAAGAAAAAAATTTCCTACACGGAAAACCATATCTCCGCAGCTCGATAGTGTATGGCAATTAGATTTATCGGAAATGATTAAATATAGTTCTTATAATGAAGGATTTCAATACATACTTTTTACTATTGACGTATACTCTAGATACTTGTGGTTGAAACCCTTAAAAGATAAAAGATCAGTTACAGTTGCAGCTGCAGTACTTGAAATTATAGAGGTTGAACGTAAGGCTCCTAAAACGATCTGGACAGATTCAGGAATGGAATTCAAGGGTCGAGAGTTTCAGGAACTGCTTTGGGAGTATGGTATAAGCTATTACAATACATTTTCCGTAAACAAAGCGGCTATAGTTGAAAGAGTCCAACGTACTATTAAAGAACGCATGCATAGGTATTTTACTAAAATGAATACTTTTAAATATATTGATATACTGGACGATCTGGCTTATTCTTATAACAGGTCTTACCATAGAACTATAAAGACAACTCCTTTAGAAATGTCAAAAACTAGAGGACATCGACCACATCTGTATGAAAAAGAAAACAAAATAAAAGATAATTCAGGAATAAAGGTGAATGACTATGTAAGAGTATCTCGAACAGAAGAAAGATTCAGAAAGGGGTATGAAGCCGGATGGTCTACAGAAGTTTTTAAAGTGCACAATATCCGGCCATTCCGTAGTGATAGTTTAAAGTTATATTACCTGGAAGATTTAGATGGTGAAAAGATAAAAGGAGGATTTTATAAACAAGAAATACAAAAAGTAAGGTTCAACCCTGTAACTCACGAATATAAAATTGAAAAAATATTAGCTACGAGAGGTAAAGGAAAAAATAAACAGGTACTTGTGAAATGGAAGGGGTATCCTGTTAAGTTTAATACTTATATAAAGGCAAGTGAAGTTAAGAATCATTAATCAGTTGTCATTATAATCATGGAGAGTGTAGATCACTTTTATTTAACTCTCCCATCTTCAGCCTCCTTGGATTTACATCCTGATAATAAACTCTCGGATTTTACAACTGTGTTAATGAATCCTTTACAACTTAAAAGAGAGGAATACGAAGTAGGATTATGTGAAATGATATTAAATACGGACATAGAAAATTTACCTCACAATCTATTCTGGATGGTGGTGTACAGAAGTGTAGAATGTGTTGAAACTATATTACAAGTGGAAGATACTCGTTATCTGAAAAGGACTACAATTGCCAAAAAGGTGAATACGACAACATTTGCTACAAAAGAATACTTCTTTGAAGAATTTACTTTGCGGAGGGCATATTTTAAATCGGTGCCTGCTATTTTTAGTCATTTAAACGATCTCTTTGATATGAGTATTATGTGTAAGGATCTGGTATACAAAACTGAAATGCGTACCTATGAAGATAAAGTAATAATATCTTTAAGATCTAAAGTAAGTGTAAACCTGCGAGACCGTGACATGTTTTTTCTCGAACGATCACCATGGCAACGTAAACATATTCGTAACGTTATGCTGAGCTGGAATACTTCATGATATCCCTTACTATGTTGAAAGAGGCGTTATACATCTGTGGAGAAGACCCCATGACTCCACATGGAACAAAAGAATAAGCAGATCGAGTATTGCATTATACATGCACCCCATCCGAGATGCTCAACCACCCAGGTATGGCTTATGTATATACAAATATAATTGATCATCAATATGTAGGTAATACTAAAGCTCCTTTATTAAGAGTAGTATATTTTCCTACCAAAGAGAGTAAAGTTATAACATTCCCTAATGTTCATTATCTACCTCTGAATAGATCAAATTTTGACTCTGTACGCGTGCATATAAAAGATGTAGAAGGAAATCCCTTCCCCTTTACATACGGCGCATTGTTATGCAAAGTTCATATTAGAAAGAAACAGATGCAGTAATTACAGCATAATGGATTATATATAAGAGGTGTAGTCAGATATATTTTTTCATTCATTAACATACTCTCACAGTGTAAAGATAGTATAAGAAAGACACTCCTGTAATAATGGACGAAGAAAGGGTATTCAGAGGATCAAAAATGCAGAGGGGGTATGGCCTTGGTGGATTTTTTGCCAAGCTATGGAGAAGTGCAAGGCCTCTACTCAGGAGAGGTGGGGAATATATAGGTAAAAAAGCTATAAGAACAGGATTGCATACTATTCAAGATATTGCTGCAGGAAATAATCCTCGTACAGCATTAAAAAGACGTATAGCCGATGTTTCAGATGAGATGTTGGATGATGTTAAGCGTAAAATAAGACGTAAAATGTCAGGTCAAGGTCGAGGGACCAAGAAGATTGTCATAAAGAAAAAGACTAAGCGGAAAAAAACTCAAAAGAAAAAATGTATTGATGTATTTGCTATTTAATTACTAACTGATAACTTTTATACGAGGTGTGTATATAAGTAAGGTTTTTCATGAAAATGTTCATTATACGACCAGAGCTCGCACATACAAGATGCATTTCCTTCATCCTCTAGTCCTGATTGTTGTAAGAGTGAATTGGATCTCTTCTCAATGAACCCTACACAGATTAGCGTTAGCGAGTCCAACTTTATCAGTATTAATCCTTTACATTCAATTACCAATACAGATGTTCCTCTAGAGTTCAATATTCCAGGCACTTCTGATCAATACCTAGATCCCTCTAATGTGTTTTTATATGTAAAAACGAAATTGACAAAACCTGATGGTACAGATCTTCCTTCGGGTGATGACCATATAGTATATACAGAATCAAATTTCCTGTATACATGTTTCACCCAGGTTGAAGTCTATCTTAACGGAACTTCACTAGGTGCGTCAGCGGCTAATTATCCTTATAGAAGCTATATAGAACATTTGTTAAATTATTCAGATGACGCTAAACAATCTCATCTCCAATCATTGTGGTTTTTAAGTTTTGGTAAAGTAAAAAAAATTGGGGGGCGCTGAAAAATAATTAATTTTCAAAGTGGGCGGTAGACGAAATGCGATATCTTCTCTCAAGAAAGACTCATTCTACCATCTGTAGATACTAGAATCATTTTATCCCGATCAAATCCTAAATTTGCTCTTAAAATAAAAAGTAAGCCTACTGCTACAGCTGTATGTCCAGAACCTGTTTTCAAACTGTTGGAGGCTTATCTCTATGTTAGAAAAGTGAAATTATCACCACAGCGGCATTTGGAAATTGAAAATTCGCTTTTGAATACTACAGCAAAGTACCCTATTAAGAGAGTTGAAACCAAGATATTTAATTTCACTCAAGGATTATCGAGTATCAATATCCCTAACATTGTGAACGGAAATTTACCACAGAAAGTAATAATAGGGATTGTGGAACATGAAGCCTACTCAGGGAATTATAAAAAGTCACCCTATAAATTCACACCTTTCGGTCTTAGGGGTATCAGTTTACATGTGAATGGACTGCCTCACGGACGTGATTATGAAATGTTATACAACGGAGACCTATCTCTCTGTACTCGGCCTTTTTACGACTTAATAGCCAATACTGTATCATGTAATGATAGTGGGACAGGTTTAAATCTTGAAGAATACGCAAAGAATAGTAATTTATACGCCTATGATCTTACTGCAGACCTTTCAGCTTGTAACGCCTATCATTTAAACATTTTGAGAAAGGGCACCTTAGGACTAAGTCTCTCTTTTGGATCAAGTCTACAATCACCCATCACTGTAGTGGTCTATCTTGAGCATCCTCAACTCATTGAAATTGACAGAGTACGCAACGTACTTTTGAATTATTAAAGATGAATGAAGAGGAAATACAATCGGTGTTTAAAAATGAACCTCGCTTTTTAGGGGTGTTCGCTATTAACGAAATAAACTCTGTAAAGTTGGAGAAGGATACCTGCTTCATATTCAATACATTGCCTCGTCACATCACCTCAACAGGACATTGGATTTCCGTTTATAGAGCAAAAAAACGATGCTGTTCACATAATTGATTCTTTGAACTTAAAATTTATATTGAATAATCATTATATCACCTTATTTTTAAAATATAATAATGTAAGCTGTGTAAAAACTATGTCTTACCCTGTTCAACCCTTATATTCTAATTTGTGTGGAGTCTATTGTATTTATTTCATTATGTGCTTTTTAAATAATGTATGTTTTAAT
>JABUQX010049025.1:0-50000 GCA_015478945.1 Trachelipus rathkii | reverse complement strand
TCCTTCACAAGCCTTGACGAGGAGGGGGCTCAGATACTTCGGTGTTTAATGAGTTCCCTTCAATTTTTCTCCCCATTCCCAGATCTTATCGTCATTATAGTTCTTTTTGTTATAGTTCTTCTTTTTGTCATCATTATTATGTTTTGAGTGTTATTGATTTTCTTATCGCCATAGTTATTATTATTACATATAGAAGGAGCTGTTCCTCCGGGCTCGCCATTTGGCTCGATGTCGAACTTCCCTGAATTCTCTTGTCACATCCAGTGGTCAACCCCCCTGGATTACTAAAAATAAGTTTTATTTAGGCAAGTTTATAGTGACTAAACATACTCCGAATCGGACATACCGTGAGTAATAGTTATCTTTTTACTAGTAATTAAACCCGAAGGAAACGATGGCGGTGACGTCATAGGTGGTGACGTAATTATAGGTGGTGACGTCATGTTTAGATTGTTTACTTCTTTGGTAGGAGAATCTTGCTCCTCTGTTTCTTCTTTGCTCGCCAATGTGGAGGCTGACGATGCTATTGTAGGAGCAGGAAGCTCTTCTGGACTTGGATCTGAATGAATAGTATAATTTAGTAACGTATTTAAAAACTAATAAATATATAACGGTAAATATTTAGCAGGTTTTAAATGAATATGGATGCTGTTATATGGTTATATCGATGCCCAGCAGTAATAACCTTAAGAGCTGTGGCCAATTGCTGTTAACCTTACAATGCCTAACAAAACTTAACCTAACCTAAAAGTGCTACCCTAAACAACGCTATTTATCAACAGCTGAAAACTTAACAATACCTAGCGAAACCTAAGCTAACCCAACGTTGCTAACCTATGCAACCCTGCTAACCTATCAATAGTGCATTAATCGATATGTAATATCGATATCACTCGATATATATTTTTTTTAAATTACTATTGATATAAATTAGAAACCTGCTTACGGTATGCCATTTATAACTATAATACCTTCAGAAGAATAAAAATTCAACTAAGATAACAAGTGTAAATCTGTTGATGACATCTTACCTTCAACTAAATTGTGTAAAAATCTCTTTTGACTCTGAGGAGTAGTAGATGCCTCTTGGCTTTGAGATTGCAATATCTGCTGCAGTGGACTCGCAGTCTTGTAACGAGTAGAGTATGGATTCTCTTGTTGAATGTATCTTCGTCTATCGCTGTAAGAACTTTCCATACTGGCTCTACTTCCTCTGGATTCAGATCTCACCAAATAGTTTTCTGGTGGGAAATCGTTTGGTGAAGAATAGCGATTCGTTTGAGGAGACCCGAGTCCCCTTGAATAAATAGATTCTGAGTTAGGGTACATTCTTCTCCCATCTCCGTAATTGGGTAAGGCTTCAGGAGATAGGGTAGCGTCTTGAGAATAAGCCCTTGTTTCAGGTGAGTATCGTCTGGTACTGGGGGAATATCTTTTGATATCTGGAGAGTATCTTTTGGTATCTATAGTTGAAAACTTTTTCACATCAGGTGAAAATCGATGCTTGGATGACGGCGAATATGTTCCGTATTGATTTTCAGGCGGTGAGTAACGATTCTGATGATATAGGAAAAAAAAGAAAATAATAATTTTGCTTTTCTTAAATGTGGAAATTATTATTATTATTATTATTATTATTATTATTATTATTATTATTATTATTATTATTATTATTATTATTATTATTATTATTATTATTATTATTATATTATTATTGTCTATTGTAGAGTTGTATGTAGTAGTAGATAGTGGTTGTGTAGCAGTAGGGTGGGTAGTTTCTGGGTTCTCTCTGAGTATATCGTGTCCGTATTGCATCGTTATCTCCTCTATGACTGCTGCAGTTGTAGTCGTGTTGTATATTTATGTCATGGTATGGTCTGTAGTGTTGTAGTAGAATACGACGATGAGAGGAGAATTTGTTCGTTTCTTTTATTTCATTTTATTATATATTTTTCATTATCTTTTACTATTATTTTATTTATTATTAAAATTAAAATAAAATTAAAAATAATAATAGTTGCGTTTAAAGATTAGAAATAATAAATAAAATAAAAATAAATAATGATAAATAAAAATAAATAAAAATAAATTTAAATAAATTAAAAAAAAATGGTTTAAAATATTTTTATAGAAGACATTAATGTTAATATAATTATATGAAATTCTCGAAATGACATCGAAGCAATAAAGTGATGTCATATATTCTTAATTAAATTATTTTAATTACAGTGGAGCTACATGGAGAGTGACAGAAATTCAAGGCAATGGGCTAGGGCTCGATACCTCGTTCAGATCCTAGGTAGCAATTACCTAGAGAAATCCACTCTTAGAATAGGGCAATGTACGTGGGGTGGGGGAGTTAAAAAAACAATAAATAAATAATTAAATAAATAAATAATAAATATAATAATAAATGTCCATACCTGATCAATATATCTTGATAACGTTGGTCTCGATTCGACTCTAAGGTTGTCAGGTTTGTCATTTGTTTCATTATCCGATGCAGTTGTGGTAGATAATCTGTCAACCCAAAGAGGTGATCCCATATTGCCTTCTGCAAGTAAAAAGAAATTATACATCTTTGTAAACCACCCCAAACAACATTTAAAACTTATTGTAATAAGATTTTTCAATAATGAAAATTGCTCTCGTTCTTAGACACACATATTGTAATTCATCGGAAAATATTGCATGCAGGAATTTCGATCATTGGAATTGATAAAGTCTATTTGGTCTAAACGGTGTTTCTATAACTATGTTTCTCAATAGACTTCTTTATTGTCTCTTTCTTTGATCATGGACTGGTCTAATCCTTAACTTTCTGAATTGTTGGTATTTTGGTTTGAATTTTTTATTGAAACTTCTTCCTTGAGTCTATCCCAGAATATTTGTCTGTAATTTTTCTTTGTAGGTATTTGGATTTAGCCTTGTTAGTTTCTGTGTTACTATGTAGTGTAGTAGTAGTTATACAGTAGTATGTGATAGTGTATTTAGGTCAGACTTAAGTATCCTATTAGGACTTAAGGTAAACCGTTTGTTTTACCTTATAAGACCAGTGCGGGAGGCAACTGAATACCACTGGCAGCGTAAATGTGGTCTGTGTGTTGTGAAGCTCTAATCTGGTTCGGGTTGGGAGGATGTTGTGTATCGTTGAGTATGTGGAGAGCTTACTTCCCATGTTATTACTCGCCTATTCGTTGGTATAAAGGTTTGAGTACGTTAGGGCAGTTAGTGCTTTGCACAATGGTGGTTTTTATTATTTACAAGGTATATATATTTCGATCAATTTATTAAATAAATGAATAGATTAATAGTATGTTAAATCACCATATCCTAAATGATCTTGATATATTCGTCAATACTCCATCTGTATTCCAAGTATTACTCGTTGCTTCGATTCGCTTCGCTCTCAAAGTTGATTTATTTATTTTAAGTAAAACTAGTAAAACTTTCAAATCAACACATCTATCATTTTTGTATGAACATGTAAAATTGAATAGCATTCTTTAATGTAATTAATTTGACCTGGTTGGGGATTGTGTCCTCTATCATGAAACCACGGCGAGTTCCTTATGTGTGGTTGTTGCCTCTTTCGTCATCGTATTCTGAAGTGAGGTGAGGCCATTCATCGACCTCCGATCCTTGAGTTCACTTTCCGTCGTTCGGCTCTGGCCGACGTTGTCCTGCAGTACTGCATAATGCACAAATAAAATAGCAATACAACAGTAAAATTAGTACAAACAAAAAACAGTAATAAATTACTTACTTAGTAATATATGAACAAACTATATAAACACTATAGTTTTTTAGTTCCTTTTTCTTTTAATATTAAATTATCAGTGTATCTTGATCGCATTTTAATCTAATTATCTCTATAATTTTCGAAATAGCTCCCAATTCACTTCTTTTAATTGTCAAAACATTTGCCACACGTTGAGCAACAGATCACTTCTATATTTATTGATGGTTTCGATCTGTTACCTTATTCTGGTTACTGCTTACTTTTGTACGCTATACTATACAATCTACAATTAATGTGTTTATTTTTTTATTTTTCTATAAAGAGTCAAATAATTACACATTCATAGATTGAATAAAGGGAAAAATAATTACGACAAAATTTTTTCAATTACTTTTTTTATTATAATTTGCTTTTAACATGTCGTTTCTGCTTTGATTTATATTTGTTTTTGTTCTTTTTGTCCAAATGTCGATGATTGGAGTTGTATTGACGTTGTAAACAGACATGTATATTTTTTAGCTATCCCTTGTAATTACGACTGGATTTAATGGGAAATTAAATATTATCTACAGATACAGTTCCTTATGCTACTACTATACTCCTACTACTACTACTACTCCTACTACTATACTTTTGTAGCAAGTAGACATGAGACTTATACTGTCTTCAATAGAATGTCTCTTATCCGCACTTAAATTTTGATTAATTCTTTGTTGGAATACAATACGTGCATTGGAATAGGAAGGTAAACCCTTTTAAATTATTATACTACTACTACTACTACTACTACTACTACTACTACTACTAAATGTTAACAACAAAACGAACCTTTCTTCCTGTGGAAGGTTGTCGAATCATTGTAAGCATAAGGAGATTTAACGGATTGAGAATTCAGATCAGTGTTGGAATTGTAATTGCTCGGAGTACTTGACGAAGGAACCACCCCACCAGGTTCGGAAACGCCTTCACGACTGAGTGAATTTAATGATAATAATTCTTAATACTATTATTGTTTTAATTGTTATTGTAGTATAATATGAGTATATATATTAAATTTATAATGATATTAATTTATATATACTAATATATAATAAGTATTGCTTCATAGGATATATTATTATATATAATATATAATCAATATTTTTTATTATTATTTTTTGTTTTTATTATTATTATTTTATTAAACGGTTATCTGCTGGTTTTTTATTTTTTTTTTTTTTTTTATAGAATTACTACTGTCTCTTTATCAATGATTTGTTACGTGTTATTATCTAGTATTTGTAAAATATATTTGGGTTGGATTCTGTATGGAGGTTGTTGGATTATATTAGTGGTATTACTGTTTTATTTTATCTAATTTTATTTCTATTTATTAATATATATGCTTATTATTATTTTATTGTTGTTGCTATGTATTATTATTTTTTGATGATTTTATTATTATTGGTATCTATTGTTGTTTTTATATTATGTATATTATTATTTTTATTATTATGTCTAATTATTATTGGTTTTTTATTTTTTATTTATTACTTTTTTATTATTTTTTTTATTTTTTTATTAAATTATTAATGTATTATTATCAATCTCTTTTCATTATTCTTTTTTATTATTATTATTTTTATTTTATTTTTATACTTATTGTATTTTTCTATTTTCTTTTCTCAAAGGATCAACACTGTGTTGCAATAGTAGACCATTTCAGATACTAGGGAAATTATTTTTTTTATAATTAATTGTATATATAAATTTAAATATTTGCGATGTATTTTTTTGGACCCATAAGTTTGAAATTGAATGGAAATTTTTTATTGTTATACCTGTATGGAGCTTGAGGTTTTGCAAGTAGACCTTGAAGTTGTTGAAGCCGTTGAAATGCCGATGTTTCTTCTTAGAATGTTGAAATCATCGTTGTAAGTAGAGCTGACTCTCTGTAACATAAAAAGGGGACTAGTTTCTCAGTGTTTAAGTTTATTATTATTATTTTATTATTATTATTTTATGTTATTTTTTTATTCTATCTTTATTATTATTATCTTATTATTTTTTTTATTATTTTTTTTCCTTTTATTGGGCTCAGAATCTTCAACAAAAGATATAACATTTTTATTTAATTTGTTAAGAGATATTCTGTTACGTTGTCTTTGTATTTCGAACACGCTCACAGTTCTGTAAGGACTTTTTACTTCTTAATACAACGTATAAGGAGTCTCGACGTCCTTAAGTAGGCAGTAGCCACAAGACATTGCGTCGTGTGAGAAGCTGAAGAAAAGTAGTTTAAACTCTGATTTTCTGTCGAATAATGCAGCCACCAAGTGGCGCCCAAAGGCAGAAGAGATGCAAGGCATAGCAGCGTCCTATAAAAGGGAAACAGATTATCAGTATATTTACTTTACTTCAATTGCTCTTCTAATTCTATCCATTCATATTCTGCTTTGAAGAGAGGTTATGCTACCTAGCTTTCAATTATATTTGTAAGGAATAATTTTAACAATATAATAATTGTACACATATATTTGCATGGTGTGTTTTATTATTTTTTTTTAAAATTATATATTTTTTATTCTCTTATTATTCTTTTTATTATTATTATATCTTTATTTTTAGTTTATCTTTATTATTATTTTTTTATTTTTATTATTATTCATTATTATTTATACTTCTTATATCTCTTATTATTTTTTTTATTTTCCTTTATTATTATTATTTAATGCTTTACAATTTAATTTTATTTTATTTTTTATTATTTTATTAGAAATATAACTTTTGCTTTGAACTTGCAGAATTTCTTCTTAATTATTTGATAGGGACTTGACTCCTCAGGTTCATTCTTCGACGGCCTGGATGGTTCGACGCCCTGTGGCGACACGATACGAACAAATAACACTACGATGAAGCAAATGGTCCTCTGCCAAAGAACTTTCGTATTCTAAGCGCAGCTGTTTTTGAAACAAATTAGGTATTATCATTTTTTTATTATTATATATTTATTATATTATATATATATATATTATTATTATATATATTATTTTATTTTATTATTAATATATATTTATTATATTTTATTTATAATATATTATTTTATATATATTTATATACTATATATTATTTATTTATATATATTATTTTATATAGATTTTTATATATATTATACTATATTTATTTATATTACTATAAATTAAAGGAATTTTACATTCTTTGATTCAATTTATATTATCTAGTTCACTATTTATATTTCTTTTAACACCTTGTATCGCCGGCCATGCGCAAATACGCCTTCGGTCGTTCCGGGTACGCGAAAATGGAAGCATTGACTTCAAAGGACATTAATCGCTAACTTATTTTCCAGTATAGAGCAAAGAGTGCAAGGCAAGGGCCCGGGTTCGTTACTTATCCTACCGGATCCTAGGTAATATTACTCTAAGATTTCCCCTCTTTATACGTACTCCGTGATGCTAACTTTTTAAAAAAATTAATAGACTATTTTTAAATTTTCCTAATTTAAAAAATTTTTTTTTGACTAAATATTCTAGAGACACTTCATAATTACGTTTCCATTTGTAGCTCTGCACCACCGCAAGCCACTCGATAGCGCCCATATCCACAGAGTATAAATCTATCTGCGTTTGGTAACCGTCGCCTCAAGTTGTACTTGTACAGTAGTGTTGCCGCTCATCATCCTCATGCTCCCATTGGTAATGCAAGTCCGTATTGCAGAGCTGAGTCGGTTACTGTATTAGCAAGCCTATAAATATAAAAAAAAAAAAAAAAAAAAAAAAAAAAAAAAAAAAAAAAAAAAAAAAAAAAAAAAAAAAAAAAAAAAAAAAATTATAATATATAATAATTATATATAATAATATAATTATGATATATATAATAATAATGCATAATATATAATTAATATATAATATATATATTAATAATTTATAATATAATATTAATACATTTTTATTTATGATAGATTAAATATTACATAAAATATATAATTATCTTATTAATTATTTATGCATGTAATCCTCTGACTCGTAAGTATAATCTTTTCTCAATGCCCAAGGATTAGAGTCTACATAAGAGACTGCGTTATGTTTTTGTATCGTGTTTGATGTTTCTGTGGGTGCCCCTTTCTCAGTATTGCAGAGTGTCGATGCAATGACATCCATTCAGAGATGCTGGTTAGACAAACGAGCCGTTAGTTTGTCACGTCTTCCTCTGCTCCATGTATGTTGGAAGAACTGATAGTAATAATCTTAAACTCCATCACAATTACATCTTGCTCTAAATTCTTTCGTGTTTTCATTTTAAATGAGTGTATCTTTTATATTTATTAAATATTATATTGATATTGTATTTTAATAAATTATATACTTTTTTATATATATTTATATATGTTTTTTATTTATTTTTCTAATTTATTAATTTTATATTGTATTGTACTTAAATTCTCTAAGTTATATATATATTATTATTATATTTATATTTTATATTAATAAATTAAAACTTTTTTCAAGGTTAATGCTGCACATTACTTAATGATAATGTGATGTTTTTATTCTTATAGTAACGTTAATTATTGAAATTATTTTTTTTAAATGGGGCTATTATAGCAACGGATATCGTTGTCCTGTGCGATCTGGTCCTTAATTGTGCTAATTTAGTATTGACTACAAGCAAAAATGTCTTACTATTATGTTAACAGAGAGTTTGTGGTTGCGTTTTCATGTATAACTTCAAAATAATTTTAAATTATTACAAGCTATTTTGCTACGATAAGTTTAATCAGTTGTTTTATCAATATTGTAATTTATAGTATTTCGTTAGATATCTTAAATTTAAATTTAATATTTAAATTTACCAGCTGGGGATTTGGAACCGAACCTATACTTTTTTATTCATATTCAATTTTATTATTATAGTAACTATATATTTAAATTTAATTTATGAGTAAAGTTGTTCATTTTCTGCAATATACAGATCAATCAGGTGATATATATTGAGAAAATAATACTAATACCCTACCACCATTATTTGTATCTTGTTTACCTTTTCCAAATACCAACACACATCAACATTTATAGTGATAACGAACAGGTTAGCCGATAAATTATTATTGCTCCCCTTCGAAAATCCTTTGAGGGAATCTTTAATTGGTCTCAGTATACATTTCATATTTCGAAATAAGGTCTACTGCGAGCCTTGCACTTACATTTCACATCTGTATTTATTTATTTATTTATTTTTATTTATTTATTGATGTTTTTTTTTATTCATACTAACCATTGTCAGTGACCTTTTCAATTGATAGAAACAATCATTTCATTTTACTATTTTTACCTCTGTGTCATAGCATTGCAATACGCAAACGTGAAAGATGTTCAAGGTGCAGTGACGACAAGTTCGTTAATGAATTGACCACGCCTTTTCTTGGGGAGCTTGTGTGACACTTCTCGTGTCATATTTCTCACCTGAAAGGTATATATACATATGATAAAATAATAATAATACATAATATAAGAAATATAATTTAATAATAATACTAATAATAATATATATATAATATAGAATAATATATTAATAATATAATTAAAATATCATAATTTTTATCTAATTAAATAATAATAATATATACATTATATATATGAAGAAGAGAAGAAGAGGAGAAGAAGAACGAGATGTCAGTAAAAACAGAAGCAAGAAGAAGAAGAAGAAGAAGAAGAAGAAGAAGAAGAAGAAGAAGAAGAAGAAGAAGAAGAAGAAGAAGAAGAAGAAGAAGAAGAAGAAGAAGTAGAAGAAGAGAGAAGAAAGAAGAACGAAGAAGAAGAACGAAGAAGAAGAAGAGAAGAAGAAGAAGAGAACAAAGAAGAGAAGAAGAGAAGAGAGAGAAGAAGAGGCAAGAAGAAGAAGCAAGAGAAGAAGAGAAGAAGAAGACGAAGAAGAAGAAGAAGAGGAAGAAGAGAAGAAGAAAGAAGAGAAAGATCTATTGCTCATATACTTCTCTTTCCCTGTAACCAGTACGCATTGGAGTGTTTCCTTTACGTTCCAGGGTGATTGTTAAATCGTAGCTTAACTTGCTTCTTCATCCTACCATGGACAAGTCCACCTTCAGTAGTGTGTACAGCCAGAGTGAGAACAGCAGATCTTGCTGCTAGACCAACACCCCATCTTTGTTCGACATTTTGGGCATAAGCTTCTGGCAGTAACTTTCCCAAAGTTTTAAAGATAACGTAACTCACTACCCCGCTTGAATGCCCAAGATTTGCCGAAGTTATTGTTTCATCTGTTAGAAGTAGTTCAACTATATAATAATTATAATAATAATAATATAATCAATAATATAATATATTAATAATAATATAATAATCATAATTTCATATATATAATATAATAATATAGTACATAATTAATAATAATTATAATATAAGTAATTTTAAATATTAATTTTAAAGCACTTGAATATTAATAATAATACTTATATATATAATACTATAGATAATATAATAATATTTAATAATGATATTAATAATAATTAATATAATAATATAATATATAATCAATGATAGTCATCCTAATACCTTTTTTAATACAGGGGAATATTTTCAGATAACTTTAAAGGATATCCTTAATAGTGCTGTTATCTGGCCCATATTCTGCTTGTTCGAAGATATATTATACTTTTGAATAATTACTGAAGCTCCTCATTTATGCTCCTTGCGGTTATTTGAGGTCAACTCACGCGGTTTTCGGTATAACAAGTTTGATCACATTTTCATCTGCCGTTGCGCACCATACCTGTTTGCTTGAATCGTAAGTTCTCTAGCTGTACAGTGTCCATGGCCAACACTGGAACATGGAGTTGAGTGAATTAATCTGTTGAATAATAATTACCCAATATTAAAAAATAAATATTACATATATAATAACAAATAATAATATAATATCAATTAATTAAGGAATAATATATACTAACAATAATATAGTATAATTAATAGTGAATATGATTTTGAATTTACGTAAAGATTTTATAGATTTGTTTCCAATTATTTTTTAATATTTATATTCTATTTTATTAAACAATTTTTAGATTAAGTATTATTAAATTACTATTGTGAATTTTTAACTGCTCAGATCTTTAAAACTACATTGATAGGAGGTACTAAAGTGTTAAATTCTGAATGTTAAACTTTTAATTTTTAAAGCAAAATTGATGATAAAAAATGACAAATAAATGCCATTAAACCGTAAAATTTAATTGTATATAAATATTTTTTATAACTAATATACTTTTTTATAAATAATATATATATAGAGATTATAATAATTTTTAAATTGAAATAGTTACTAACCTGGTTATTTGAGATTTTTGGTAAACATCTTTTGATATTTTAGTAACGCTCTGATCGTTTTGAAGCAATATAATTTTTTGTTCATAAATAAAATTTTGTACCATAAAGAGTTCATATTTTTAGTAAAAACTTTTTCATATCTGTGGAATTTTGACTGTTTTGTTAAAATTGTTCAAATCTCTTTGTAACTTACCTATTTTTTTTTGTAATACCTACAAATATTTGTGTTTTGGTACTACTAATTTTGTAAAATAACTTTTTTATTTTTTTATAGACCTTTTTCTTCTTTTTTTTTTCTTTTGCAAAAAAATTGCTAACTATTTTGCAAACTCCCCACAAATAATTCTGATAGTTTTAGTGACACTAATATTTTTCAGTAATATCACTATATTTTTATTAAACATGCATATCTTTTTATAAATATGAAATAGCACACAACTTTAGTAATATACTACGGATATATCGATTAATTCTTAATATATGTGTAGGAAAAGCTCCTTAGCCTCCTCAATGAGTACGCCTCTGTGTCTATATTTTTAAAGTGTATTTAGAGGGGGTAGAATTCTTCAGATTATTTTTTTCTGGCGCTTTATAATGCTACAGTACCCAGATAATACTCTAATTTTTTAGTAGCGTTTTCTATGCCTAAAGTCAACTGAATATTCAGTATTCTGTAATTTTATGTAGGTGCACCTCTAATCTATAATTAACACGTCACAGAAATTTTAAAAAATGTCCTAAACTTTCTATATTTTTGTAGTTTTCAATGGTGTTGTGTATGTGTTCCTTGATGACGCAGAGTAGCACGTAATCTCCATTCTTTGGGCAAGAATCGCCCGATCTTTTAACCATTTATTCTTTGCATAGGAGCGTGTTGGTTGAAGAACACAGGTGCTGACTCACAATTCTGAATAATATTTTTTTAATAATAACGCCCTTAGAAGGACCCGTATCTGAAATGATAACATTGACATCGAAAAAATTAATCCATCTTTCACTCTTAGTACCAAACTTGTTTGATTTTAGTACTTTATATATCATATTTTTAGTTGTGTATCTGTAGGTTAGTAATCTGGCTGAATAATATCAATAGTGGTAAATGTAGAGCAATTGAAGGTACTCTCTTGTTTTCTTCAGAGGACACTGGAAGTTTTCATGTCGTTGATTTTTAACCAGTTTACATTAAACAAATCTATGTCTAAACCTAATCTATATTTACAGTCCACATAAAGCCAACGTAATAGAATTAATGTACCTGAAGTGATGCTCTATCGACGTGATTAATTAAGCATGTTGATGGGTCTCTACTCCACAAACGGAATAATCGCTTGAGGCGATAGGACGTCTTGAGCACACATGTCGGGGTTACAGCAATCCGTGTCAAATCTTCGATAATTTATGCTGTATGTAGTATTGTCGAAACTTTGCTTGCCAGTTGTGAGCTAGTTACAAGTTATAATTCTTCCTTGTTCGAAATTTTTCACATTCTTTTAATATCACAGTAATAATACGAAGGTTAGGATTGGACCTCAAAAGCTCGCGTTAATAAATTATTTTTTTTTTTAATTATTGTTATTATTAGAGTTTTTAATTCTTTAGGCGTAAATTATTTATTATTATTGTTAGTGTTTTTAATTCTTTACTAGAATAGCGGTTTTAATTAGGCTTTCAATTTTAGTTATTTTTGTGGTTAGATTTTTTAATTTAAGCGTTTTTGGAAACTTTTCTTCAGTACATTAGGATTTCGGTTGATGCAATTTTTTTTGTTATATATGCTCGATTATCACTTGTCATAATAATATCATACTACCACAACCATTTACAATCACTAAACAATTAATTAGCCTTACCCTTGATCATTCATATTTCAACTTCCAAGATAAATATTACAAACAAATATCAGGCTTATGTATGGGATCTTCACTTTCCCCAACTTTTAGCAACATATTTATGAACTTTTAGAAACATATCATATTTTCCCAAAATTCCCGTCCATCATATGGTTTAGAATTGTAAATATTAAATGTAAAGCTAATTATAATTATAATTACATAATTATAAACATTATCATTGAAGATTATTAATATAATTAGAATTAATTACATATATTACTTGGGCATGATTCAATGGAAATATGATTATGGTCATCTTTTATTAGAAAAAAATCTGCAAAATCTGATAGAAAATCTTTCACTAAAATTAGTAAATAATAGAAACGTGAATAATAATCTCAATAATCCTCAGTTGCGGACTTTAAATACATAATAAATCAGTTGGCAAAAGTAATCTCCATCATCAAAACACTCTAAACCAGAGGTTCCAAAATTTGTCCTAATCGCGAGACCCTCGCCAAATTCAGGTTTATCGAAGGCATCCTATGTCAAGTTCTAATTATATTTTCTTATAAAAAATATGTTGTTATTTTATTTTTATTATTTTATTTTTACTATTTAATTAGAAGGTTAAATTGAAAACGAAAATAAAATTTTGATTTTTTTCTAATTTTTCGCGTCACTTCTGTGAGGAAGCTGGGGGACCTCAAGGTGTCGCGGCACACACTTTGGAAGCCACTGCTATAAATCATTTTGAAATTAGGAAGATGTTAAATATTATTGCAACTTACCATGTCTCTAAGATCGACAAAAGTTTCCGAAACGCAATCGAACATATCAGGGGGATCCCAGCCCCCTTCTTTTCGACATTTTCGAGCTCCTTGTCCTTGGGATCTGTTGGGACAATTTTGAACGGTAGAGGCTCCATATTTGGTTTGTTCCCACCATACATCTTCAGCAAAGCTTTATGGACAACCATCAACACATCTAAGAAATGTGATTTATTTCTTATTATTATATTATTATTATTATATTTTTTAGTATTATAGTATCATGATTTTTTTATTTATATTTTTTTTTATTATTTTTTTTAAATTTGGTTTAAAAATCATTCAGATGTTCAGACTATAATGAACTCGTGGCCAAATTGTTGAAGAGGAACTATAGTATGCTGAACATGTAATTGAGGAAAAAAATTATTGTTATAATTATCATAATTAGAAGGCCTATTTGACCTTTTATTGGTTTCTTAATAAATAAACTTTCTATTAATTTTGCTTTTTTTACATGGACCCCAAGGGTTTCCGCACCGATGGCAGAGTCGGGGCCTTCGGCTATAGGGAACTCGGGGGGGACTCTCCCCTCCGGCGGGGTCTCCGGAACCCCGCTCTTTGGTATCTGGTGTCGCGGGGTCCTCCGCCCCTACGGGTATGGAAACGTCCCCCCTGTGTTCCCGTCGGCTCGAACCCCTAGAATTTCCTTGTATCTTTTAAATAATATATATATATACTATGTCCCTTCTAAAAAATCATTTTTTATTTATTTATTATTTTTTTTTTTATGAATAAGAACACGGACTTTAACAAAATAGATAAATTGATACCGGGTTGCTGAAACGTTGTAGTTTTTGGATATGATTTTTTTTTTAATTTTTTTTTTACATTTTCCGCACTAAATGTTACCAGGATTCAACAATGTTTTCTTTTCCTCAACTTAACATATATGAAGATATAAATATATTTTAAAAAACCAAGTCTGTAGTTTTAAACCAATTTACTTTTATTATTTTCTTTTCTAAATTCTCGTTTTATTTATAAATAAATTTACCTATTTATTATTTATTTATTATTTCTTATATGTTTAGCTTTAAATTCATTTTTTTTATCCTGATTTTATTAATTTTTCTATTTTTTATTTTCTCTTCCTACTTTATCTATATTTTAACCTTTATTAGTAGTAGATTGATTATTGACTCCATGTATTGACTTCCGTGATGGTAATATAAAGTGTTTTGCTCACGTGATTGATCTCATGTAGTTTGGCTTCATTCGAATCTCACGTATTGAACTCATAATGGATTCACGTGTTTGCTCACGGACTGACTACGTATTGCTTCAAATGATGACTCATGATTTGACTCACGTGTTCGATCATACTCGTACTAACGTAATTTACCCTTTGATTGACTTCATGTAGCTTAGAGCTCAAATGATTGACTTCACTAGTTAATTGATAAGGTATCGAAACTATTAAAGTTTCACTTCTCAGTATATTGTATTCACTATATATATTGACATACTGTTTGACTTTACGTAATTATGCTACTCCGTAATTATATCTCACCTGTTTAACTCCTGAGCTTTCCACCTTGTATGACTTCGATAATTGAACATATGTTTGGCTTCAAATCTATTGAGACTCACGCAATATGATATCACGTATATAACACTGACTCATGTTGATTGACTATCGTCCGACGACTTCCGTATTGACTCACGCGTTTATGCTCTCTCATTGATTTCCTCATTCTTGGCTCCTACGAAAGTATCTCCTAAGAAAGTTTCCTCTTAACTGTTATTGATTAGTCTCTCTCACGCCCCTGGTAAGGTGGATCTTCTTTTTTATAAAAAAAAATAGCTATTTTGTCTCTCTTCACTTACTTTTAGGCACCCATTTTGTAATTTAGATGCGGATTGCACATTGTCACCTTCGCTATATCTATTTCATGCTCGTAGTAACATTGACCCGTTCTGCGTCACCAGTTTCCTACATTTGTGACCCATCCTATATTAACAGTTTAGCTATGGTATTAACCATTCCCTCCGATAATCCCCCCCCGCGTGTTGTGATACGCACTTGGGTGTGTGTGTCTTGTGATTGAGTGGTGGAAAATATGAGAAAATGAAACCCTATTGATGTCTATGTAATTTGAACTTTTTTTTATTATATTTATATTACATTAGTTAATTTTTATATTTCTAATTTAATTTTTTACCTTAATTATATTAGTATTTATTTATTATTTATATTTATATGATCTTTATTTTATATTGATGTAATTCTTCATTTTTAATCTTATTTATACTTATTTAAATTTCAAAGGGCCTTATATTTTATATTTTACTTTTAGAATTAGAAGAGGTTGTTGGTAATAAGGGTATCATTTATCATTTTTAAATATAAATAAATATTTTTATTTTTATTATTGGAATTAATTTTAAAATTAGGAAAATTAAAATAAAACTTGTTTATTGCTTCCCATGCTGTCAAATATTTTTTTAATGGATTTTAAACTCAATATGAACCGGTGTAATTTAAGAAATCTCTTTTGCTCCCTCTTGTTGTTTCCTCTATCTCTTTTTACCTATGTTTCACTTTTACTTACTTTTTACACTAATGTGTATTATTTATATGTTTATTATTATAAATACAGGGGTATGACAGGATTATTTTATATTATCTCGATTACTGTTTATATTTACTATATTTTATATATGCTTGCTATTTTATAGTATTTAACTTATACTATATTTAAGTCGCATGTGAGATTAGGAGTAACAAAGGTGTAAGGATATAGATAAAAGTAGATTTCTATAATGTGTGCTGTTGCTTCATGCTGTTAAAACCATACATTTCTAAGGTCACTGATTCCAAGCTCCAATAAAGATAAATGTGTTTTCTTTGAATAATTATCATAATTTTGTATTAAATATTTTCAATAAAAAGGTTTGATTCATTTTGTTTACCATTTAAAATAAAATTTTTTATGTGTTTATATTATTTGTTTAATATGTTTTCACTTGTTAATATTATATATTAGTTTTTATATATAAAGATGATATATTTTATATAGGTATTAGGGATGTACCGAGATTACCTGAGTGTATTACATTCAAATTCAGGTCATTTCATTATTTCATGAGCATTTATATAAGAAAGCAATGAAGGATGTAATTTTATTTAGATTATTAAATTGATACCCTTATAGCAGGAATTCTCCAGTGAACCTTATCAGTCTCTTCCTCTGCTTATCTCTTTTGTCGGTGAAACGTTGTTCCAAAGGTGCATTCAACCTGATACTTTGCCGATATCTAAGATGTTACGCAAGAGAACTTTTCGCTTTCTTGCCTGAAATTGTATTAGATAGATTTAGTCTTATGTAAAATTACTTTGTTATTGTAGGTTGTTATGTAATGGTCATTGATTCTCGATTGCCTGCTTTGCATGAAATAAAAAGATTTGGGTTTATTTACAATTATGGCTATTTTCTATATTCAGCTTTTTCAGTAAAAGGGCTATGTGGCTGTCTTGGTGTGGAGGAGGCATGACAAAGTGTGTACGACTTTTCTTTTTCTAGTTACATTCTTTTTCATCTTCGTCCACTCTCAATTAGGTTTTATCATTTTTTTGTTATTTGTTTGTAATTTTGTTTATTCTTGACGAAACCATGTTCCATTCTTGTAATTGGGTTTATTCTTGATGAAATCATGTTCTTTCTATATGGTACTCCCTTTTAACTCTTCAATGAAAGCACATAAAATCTTATGTTCGAATATTCTTACTAAATTAAAATATGTGTTACCGCTCGGTAACACTCTATCACTAATTGTCTGGACGTTCAGGCCGATTTTGTGTGCGCGGTGATATATCAAGTAGACGCGCATGTTAGTTTTGATTTGACTGAACTAGGGTCAATTCTATGTTGTGATGGAATTCCTGTGTCTCTCTTAGAGTGAAGTCTTATGTTGCTCTTAGATCAGATGACTAGCCTCCTGATTGGTTTTACGGAGAGTTTGATTCTGGAACTAATATAACGAAATATTATGTTTATTAGTGGATGACGCGCTGGTTGGAATGTATGGCCAGCCATCCTTCGATTGTATTTTTATTGTCGTTGGGGTGCGTTCATGATCGTGTCAACTTTAGTAGTAAACTTTTTAACCCATTGAACGGAATCGCTCTCTCGGTATTTCTTATTGGAGAATATAATGATTTGCTGGCCAATATTTGCTTTTTCTATTAATGCTCTACTCTCAATGGTAAGGTTATTTCAGTTTGTTTAAAAACCTATCTTTTCAGGCTGTGAATACTAAGGATGAAACGTGAAGTTATAAAAGATTAGAGTAATTCAGAATTCTTTAATATTAAAAAGTTATATATAAAATATTTAATATAAACTCGTAAATAATAATTGAGTTATTTTAAATAATAATATAATAATATATATTTTATTATAAGAATAAATATTAATAAGGATAATACATTAATGTTGTACTCTCTAATGTACCTCTCTATATAGGACAGCGTCGGTAAAGTACTCAGTGAGTGAATCGCAAGATCAGGTAGCTCACGGTTCGATCCATTTCCGGTACTAAGTGAAGCATATTACCTAAGAGTTAAGTTCCACATCCGTTAGTAATCTTGGGTCACTGACCTGAGGTAATGAATACACTTTAATATATAGTGAGAAAACTAATATTAAATGATATAAAATACGTATCACTTTAGTTACATTAGCCGTTTAGTCCATATGTACAGGTTCCTCTCTGTGGTGTCTAAGGTTCTTCTTTTCCACATTCTCAATAATATATATAACGAAATTCTAAGGTACCATGTAAATGCCTCATTATCATATTTTATCATAGCGTATTCTTCTTGTTGATTTCTTAAGTCTACTAAATTCCAAGATTCGTTCTATATTGTTTTCACTCCAATTTATTTTAATTGTATTTGCAATATTAATCCTCGTATCTCTTACCTCATTATATTATATAATTAACTCGTCTGGAATTTTAGGTAACGTTAATTAAAACTCTTTTGTAAATTTAAGATCATAATTAAGAGTGTACGTCCAATAGTTTAATCATAACATAATTAAAGCATGTTTTTTTATATTAATTATTCTAAATTAAAAATGAGGACATGAGAGTGGTAGATGTTACCTCAGTTTCATATTATAATGTGTCCTAACATATGTTAACACAGTTTTCGTTCTAATTTATTTCGTAAAATTTTATTAATCTATTTGTTTATTAGTATATATATAAATAATATTAGTATCTAAAGATTATTATATATATAAATATATATATATATTATAATATATATTAATCATTATATATAATATATATTGTAATATATATATATTTATACTATATATAAGCATTATATTATATATATAGTACTATAAATTATTATAATATATTATGATATATTATATATTATTATAATTATATATACGAATTGAACATGAAGAGCCTCTTCATATGTGAGGTTTCCTCTTCATTTACTTATATATGTAGCATTTCTCAAAACTACTAATACACTACTCAAAGATGTATAATTTACTAACCTCTTATATACAGAACTTGTAATTAAATAAAATAGAACACTAATACATAATAAAAACTTTTTGTTATTAAAAAGTTTATTACCACCATGATGCTAACCTAATACAAAATTAACTATTTTGTGATAGTATATCTTGGAGATTTCCTCTTGTCTGACGGTTTTCTTTCTTAAACGTTAATTATTTATTACATTCTTAAATGTTTAAGTTGTGAGTATTAATCTGACTGAATATTTAGTGAGATTATTTATATGAAGATTATAACTTTGTAAACAAGTATTTCCGTTGTAATACTTAAACTTTTTTCAAATTTGTATTAGGAGATTTGGACTTTCATCTCATCTACGCTTTAGATTTTCTCCGTGCTCTGAACAACGTGATTAACCCCCCTACTCTTCACCTACCTTTTAAATTGAAATAGGGTTTGCCTCAAATACATAATATATGATATATAACTGATGTCGGTGTGCTCCGCGTTGTCACGTGTGGTAAAAATTGAGGAACATTTCAATTTAATTCTTGATATAATTTCCTTTCATGAATTTATGTAATTTATAAAAATCTTGAAATTTCCTTCCTTGAGATGAGTGGAATGAAGATAAATTTGAGATAGCTTGTTGGTGAAGGTTAAATATTTGATAGTCTTATATATAGCTTTATGTGATTTTTCTATTTTTATTTTTCTTATTTGTTTAATTTATTCAACGGTTCGTTGCAATATATGGCAACTTTCATATGCTAACAGTTGAGTTTCTTCTGTCTGAATCTCACCATGCACATAATTAATATGTTGCACATGCAGAGGACTTTTGAATTTATGTTATAGACGATCACAATTCACCAAGCTATATCAGTCTCCTTTCCTACTCGGTTCAATACCAAAATGTATGTTAATTATTTTTACCTCATTTACTATTTATTTTTTCTTTTTTAACATATTACACTTTTAACCTGCAAAATCTCGTTCCTCTTCTTCGGTCACGAATGTCTAGAGCCAATTACAGCGTTCTATAAAAATATTTTAGTTTAAATCTAAATTATATATATAAAATTCATTATTAATTTTCTTTAATAAATACTATCCCAAAGTGAGCATCACTTAAACTAGTCTAACTTCTTGGTGAGAGGTCTCTCTGTGTCTCTAATTTTTTTTACACCTTTTTATAGTGATAAAGCGTTTTTACTCGTTTCATTTATTTGAGATTAATTTATTTTGCATTTTCAGAAGAATAAATTTTTTTTTGTCCACTTTTTTAGGCATTGGCATTTTGTCACTTTTTATGGTGACTTTTTCTACTTGTATGGAAGGTGACTTTTTGTCCTTTATTTATTAGTGACATTTTTTTACTTTTTGGAGGTAGGCACATTTTTGTCCCTTTTTGGGACTTATCTATTTTTTTTTGACGGGAGTATATGGTCTTATAGTATACCTATTAATCTATATTTTCCCTTATATATATATATATTATTTGTTGTATCCACTCATAATAATAATTTTAGTACTTTCAGTTTTTCATTGCAACCATAGGGACTTTGCATTAAAAGCATTAATGTTGATGTTTCGTCTGTGTCTTCTTTAGTCTCAAGAACTCTCCTCGTTCTACCCATGGGCATTGTTCTTTATCCTTCGACAGAGGAATCTTCATGGCTCTATACTGTGAGGATCGGGCTTACCTCAGTCGTACGCTCCGGTAATACTTAAAGAGTCTTTCTACCCGGTATAGATATGCTCTATTTGTATAATTTATCAGTGTCTCTATGATATATTATTTTTTATTTCATATTTTTTATATAGTCTTTAATTACTTAAGATAGAATGAACTTGTTTACTTGTTTGCTTAAATGAACTTGTTTCTCTCTCTCTCTCATTTCTTACTTTTTCTCTCTCTCACTATCTGTTCTTATTTTTTTAGACTACTCGACTAATGTTTTCTTTGCATGCCTTATTGACGGCACCGTTCAATCTCCTTACGAAATCCACTTTCCATATATCCTAATTCTTCGTAGTATCGCGTTGCCCCTGGCTTTAATATTGATTCCACCTGCGTGAGTGGGGTTTTTCTGGTTTAACCTGTTTATGTGTAGTTTTGTGCAATCCATATGGCCGCCCCCATATGTTAAGTTCTTTCTTTCTCTCTATGTCTCTCCGCTCTGGTTGTCGTACGACCTTCCGGGAACTTTCTTAGCCTGCGCTTGTTCTCGGTACGTTTTATTATTTTTTGTTTTTTTTTATTAGTCTTACCTTCTGGGCAGCTGCCCTTTATGGAGCGGCTCTTAACGTATTTCTACATGTCCCGGAAAGGAATTCACGGCCCCTGAGTTCTTGGCGTCCCTTTGCTGGCCGGTGAGGCTTTCGGAATTTTTATTTTCTTTTTTTTATTATTAGTTTTGTTATCTCTTTTATTCTTTATTATATTTTTTTATTTTTTTTTTCTTTATTTTAGTATTTTTTCTATTCATTTTTGCCTTTCCTTTGCCAGTTTGCCAATTATTTTGTCTCTTATTAACGCAAATCATTACCAAAATATTTTTTTAAATCATGTTTTGCTCATTTCTAAATCTAATCGATCCATTTACCGTGTATTTTTCGTTTTCTTGGTTGAATTCTGAATCTTATTTCACTCTACCCCGAAATATCGAAGGATGGCTCGTATATCCCACACTCCTGCCGTCTTCTTCACTCATCATGTCCGATCAACGTGCTCATCTTTCACCTTGGAACATCTGTGATTTGTATGTTTGCACGAACTCGTTTCCTCATTCGTATTCGTTGCGCATGAATCCCTTTTACTATGTTCTCTCACCTTCTTGGATTGCACATTTCCCCGAAAGGATATCGGTGCGCGTGTGTTGTACTCCTGCACTAGTACTTTTTTCTTACTGGTATGTTATTTATTTATTAGTATGATTCGTACTTAAGTTTTTATGTGTTCCCTTTTCCATAAGTAGTTACAAGGGGTTTTGGTGGTGTAAGTATCATTCACACCCCCCTCCACTCCCGAATTTAATCACACAATACAAGTTTAGTACTTTGCTATGGTATAGCGACAATACATTGTCTATCTACGCCAAAAGTTCTCTGTCCTCCTTCTCGTTCTGCCAACCCATTCTTGACCTCTTCCTCTCCAACAGTTCCCAGCGTTAAAGTCTCCTCTTAGATAATAAATATCCTATAATTTTATTTTGTTAATATAAAACCAAACTTTGTTTATTTTCATCTTTCAAAGTAAATGGGGTGGGCATGGGTGGCCCCAACTTTTTTACCCTCCACCAAAATACAGTCAACACACAACGTTAAATTTCTCTTCTTTCTTTTCATTTCACATGAGGTGATCTTACCTTTTGAATCTTACACCCAATGTCAGACCTGGTGGGGTGAGAGGTATTTAAAGTGTGGGCTGTGCTTGCTAGTTGCACCATTTGCAAAATATCGTCTGTTGATAAAGGTTACCTGTGCCAAGTCAATTAAGGAGGATATCTTGATCTATATTATTAAAAACTTTTTCTTCTTTATATTAACAAATACATGTACATTATATTTGATAGTGTGTAATTATTCATACTAATTCATATTACATAATAATTATAATAATTCTATTATTTTTATTCTAGTATTTATTTATATTATATTATATATATCGTATTTATAATAATGTGACTTATTATTTAATTTAATTATATTATAGATTATGATTGATCTTCGATCTGTAAATTTCTTTTCTTGTTAATCTTCAATTTAATTTGACCCTTATTATTTTTCTGATTATTTTATCCCTATCAATTTGTGCTGTGGATTTCACTTTGCAATAGGATATCTATACCTTTATCAGCCTATTTCAAATTGTTGTTTTATAGATTAACTTTTCTAATTTCCTTTTTCTTCATATTTATAATTTATTTATATTTGTGTTTAATTATATTATATTTGTCAATATATTAAAATATATTTTTAGTTTATATATATTTATATCCTATTTTATTATTAATAACTTATATTTAATGTTATATTTCAGACTGTATATATTAAGAGATATCAAAGACCTATTTTTAGACTATATTTTGTCAATTTGATTGGTTCTTTATTTGTTGCATTCCCAGTAAAAAATCACTACTCCGCATTTTTTTGTTATTTGTCTAGCCTTATTTTTTCTATCTATTTACACTATAATATATTAATTTTTTTGAAAAACACACTTTGTTTATCCAAAAATTCCTGTTTTGATTATATTTTCACAATAATGAGATCCACAAGTTATTTATAATTTTGGTCTTGTGACTCTCTTTTTGTTTTTCTCTTGCTCACTTTTTTTTTAAGTCTGGACTCCTCTATATTTACTACTATCTCTAAAATGATTGTGTGAATAATAAAAGTCGCTCTCCATGATAAATATTATATTATAATACTATAATTAATTAATATATGCAGCCTACAAAATTTCTATTAATTTATATTAAATAATTATAATATATATATTTATTAATAATGTTATTATTCTAGTTTTTAATTATTGTTTTCTTCTCTATTTTTTATTTCTCCTTCCAAGTAACGACTCATTTATTTCAACTGCGTGAGGATTCGGGACGTTGTTATCATGCACTTGTTATTTTGATTGGCTAATTGAGACCTTATTTGACGCAGTGAATAGGAGTCTAATATGTGTAATGCAGGAGGTTTTATTAGTGTTATATACGATAGGTGTGACAGATATGTGTGCAATCGTTTCATAATCTGATATATTAATATAGTGAACTATGATAATGGGTGCCATAAGTAGTGTAGACGTACAATTCTATTTTTTTTATTAATATATAAAGTATTTCCAGTACTTAAGAGCTTGAGCTACCATTTCTCGTATATAATATGGACTTTTACTTTTGGAGTGATATCTTTCTATGATCTTCACTATTAGGATAAATATATTATAGCTAATTTTTTAGTACATACGCTATAAGTTTGAGTCATTCATAAGTGTTAGTCTAAGTAACGTGTGAGTCATCCCTATTGCGAACCTTCTACGGTAAAATCAGATAAAATTTAGGAGAATGTTGTTGTCATTATTGGTCAACAGTGTGGATCCGTTGAGTACAGGTGAGTTAATTACTATGTCAATTAGTATAGTCAATTACAGGAGCATATTACGTGTATCATATATTCTTATGAGTTAAACATCTATGTGTCAATCATAACTGTAGTTCAATTGTGTAAGTCTATACACTTGAGTCTAAAGCAATGTATGAGTCATTTATGGGTCTAACTTCCGTCAGCAATTATATCGTGATTGCACGTGAGTCTCATATATGAGGTGTAGTGTTACTATTTTGAGTTCATTTAGATCGTTCGTTCTATGAGTCAACATGTGTAGTTAATTATTATTGAAGTTCAATTACTGTGTCTCAGTCTACGTAGCCAAACCGTAGTTATCACTGTTGAGTACAAACTTATTAGTCCATCACGTGAGTCAAACAGGTGAGTCAATCACTCTAACTTTATAATATTAAGTTTAGGTGATAGGACTAATATTAAATAATAGAATAATTTTTAAATATAAAACATAAACAGATTAATGAATAATCCTAACTGCACCAAGCAGATAAATCTTCAACGTTTATAAAACCTCATTTTTCTAAATTAATAAACAATTGATTGTTGAGGTATTATATATTAATAAATTATAATGGTTATTTGTTACATTACAGACAGAACTTTTTGTTGTATAACTACATATCATATCTTAATAAATAATTATAATACAGACTAGTAAAATTTGATTTTGAAATCTTATATCACTTTTTTTGGGCGGAAGTTTGTTAAAAAAAAAATTCGAAAATAAATTCATATTTCTCTGAAGCAAACTCGAGCAATTCCCGATTAAATCATTTTGAAATATATTTGAAATTTTACCTTATTAAACAAAGGTTGAAAAAAAATAAATTATTTCTCTTACAAATTTTTTGCTATTTATTATTTTTTTGGAGTAGGGGATAATGTATATATTATATTTATGTGCTAAAGTATTTTAGGCGTATCTAGAGGTAAACGCTCGAGGGTAACACGGGGGATCGTTTTTTCCTATATTATCACTACTAGTATGGGTAAGGTGGCGTGAAGGCCCGCGAGCCACAATACCATAAAGCGGTTTCTAGAAGACACTCTCGGAGGTATGGGGAATTGTTACTATATCACTTTGTTCCCCGGGCCTGAAGATACCCCTAGATTCCTGCTCAGATATATTGCTCGGTCTATCCTTGTAGTATCTTTTCGTTAAAAATAGCAAATTTTAGAGTTCATTTATTTTAGAGTAACTCAATAAAGTTTTCTTAATATATAGGCTATTCTTATTTATCTTTTATTATATTATTAACAATATTTTTTTTTTTTTTTTTTTTTTTAATTTTTTTCTTTCTCTCAACTGTTTGTACATGTGAACTGGTAGCCTGTATGTACCTTTTTATTGTAGTTTCTAATGTTTTATGAGTTTTGTAAGATATACAATTTACCATAATTAATAATTATAAATATTATATATATATAATATAATATAATTAATAATAATAATAATAATTAATAATATTAATTAATTAATAATAATTATATAATTAAATATCACTATTTCCTTAGATGTTAGTATGATTGTGGTTGTACAAAAAGTTTTTGCTAGGAAGTGTATGATGTATGGAATAAAACACTATGAGCCTCTACCGTTCAAAATTGTCCCAACAGATCCCAAGGACAAGGAGCTCGAAAATGTCGAAAAGAAGGGGGCTGGGATCCCCCTGATATGTTCGATTGCGTTTCGGAAACTTTTGTCGATCTTAGAGACATTATAAAAACCCCAGGGATCTATCTTTCTATTTCTAAATGATTTATTATTATACAGTGGTCTATCCAAAGTGTGTTGACTACTACTAGCTACCTTGAGGTCCTCCTGTTCCTCCCAGATAATCAGTGACTCGCGAAATATAGATAAAATCGAATTTTATTTTTCGTTTTCAATTTTCGTTCAATAAATAGTAAATATAAAATAATTAAAATTAATAAATTAACTTAATATATATTTTTTAGTAAATATATATTAGAACTTTAGACAATAGGATGCTTCGAATAAACCTGAATTTGGCGAGTGTCTTCGCATTGATATTATAGACATATTTGGAACTTTCTGCGTTTGGTGTATAATGATGGAGATTATTTTTTGTATAAAATATAATACTTTGTATTTAATTATTCCTTTGAACATGGATAAACTTTGAAAGATTTATTATTCACGTTTCTTATATATATTTACTACTTTTTAGTTTTAAAAATAATTTATCAAACGTTTATATTTTTTTATCTTAAAAGTATTGACACTATCTATTCTTTTATCATTGAATCATGCCAGTAATATAATATGTATATTCTATTTAGAATTAATATCTTTACAATTATGATAATAGTTCTATTCATAGATTGTAATTTTCATATTGATATTTTTCACGGATCTTTGCTGTTACATGAATATTTTTTAATTACCTGCCATTGACATACGGAGATTTATATCCTGTGATTTATTTATCTGTAATTATAGTTTTTTTTTTTTTATATATTATTTCGATAATATTTAAAACCGTTACCTATAATTGAAATCATTGATATATATAAATTACTGCGATATTTCTCTTAGGTTGTCTTTTGTATGTACATTTTAACTTTAGCTATTTAATTACTTTTTCCCTTTGATTTTCTTACATTTTTTATCTACTCCTGCTAAGCTACACTTTTTATTTAAATTTTAATGGTGTTATTTTTAAAGGTTTCATTAACTCTTTCATTTTCCAATTAATCTTTATTTAATATTAATGCTCCAACATCCGTTGGATATTATTTTAATCATTGATGGACATACTTTTAAATCCGCCAATAATTCTTTATTATTAATTTAAACCCTTCTTTTAGAGATGCTGTATGTCAAATTTAATTTAAAATTATAATTTAATTTTTTATTCATAATAAAATACTTTTATATAAATTATTATCTTTTTTATTATCTTTATTTCCTATTTTTAATATTATTATTTATGTCGATATTATTATTACGCTTTTTTATATTATAATTTCTTTTAACAATTTAATACATACGATATTTTGATATTATATTTAATTAAACATTTAATTATCATTTTTATATGTTATTTAATTTAATATTTCAATAATTTTTTTATTATTAATTATATTATTTAGATTATTTTTTAATCTCTGTTTTATTTATAGTTATTTACTGTATTTCTAATAACTTCATTTTTGCAATAATTGGTTCGTCATTATTTCAATACTCTAACTTTATTATATTTTCAGTTGTGGGCAACTGGAAGCAACCAGTTTAGATTCTACTACGTTAGCTATAATTTCTAAGATTTGAACTACCCATGTTCTGTACCCTCGACATGTTAGTGGGCTTCAGCGTCACTTCATCGCCTCAGGCCTGATCTATTCTTTTGTTGGGTACGAGACCAATCACAAGGTCTTTATGTAATATATACTTAATCGTCTGGAATTAAGATACATATCAGGTATCCAGTAATTCTAGTTCGTTTGTCTTTTTTATGTTGACTGTTTAATTAGGTTTAAATTATACTATTTGTGTTATAATTTTAAATTACTGGTTTTACATATACAAGAATATTTTCCATAAGTTTACTCTGAGATAACAGTAGTTGATCCATTTCATTTGCTCTAGGATCTTATTTGTTGTGTCTAGATTTAATCTAATATATTTATTAATATTAGTTACTAAATTTATATTACAGTTTTATAATATTCTGGTTGTCTTTTCACAACTTTTAATATTCTTGCAACTTTATATTTCACATGCAAATAAAATATTTTTTGCTTCTTTATATTATATAAACAATCTGGATCTTCAAAATATATATATATTTAAGCTCAATGTGGTTATTCATAACCAAAGACGCCTTTACTACTAATTGGCAAGTTTCTAATAATGTGATTTAAAAGGATAATCTCGAGATAGACTCGTATTCTTTGCTCTCAAAGTATATGGTATATTGATTCCGTTTTGTCATCTTTCGTCTAAGTCTAAGGAGCACGCTCAACACCATTTTGAATATCCTATATCAAATAATATTAAGTTAAGTTATTTACCTTGTACTTTAACGAAAGAACCATAAACGTCAGTGATTAATTAGCAAGTTGTGTTTCTGTAAATGAGTGAATGTTAAATGGCTTACTAAATAATTTTTTGATAGTATATATATTTTATCTGGTCACTTTAGGCATTATGAACGCCTACGAAATTTTATAGATAATGTATTTTTATCTTATTAGGTTACTATTCGTCATTATGGTGACGATTGCTATTAAAAACATTAGTATAATATTTTTTAATACTGTACTTATTATAGCATGATGAAATATTCTGTTAATAATTCGTAAGTTATTTTTAATCCCATACTTATAAACTCAATAATAGAGAGAGTTTTTACTAATAATTAATTATCAAAGTATTTATCGCTATTCGATTGGTTATATTACTAAACTTTTTGTGGGTATTTTTATTTAATTTTTATAACAATGTAAATGCGAATTATTTTAATATTATAAAAAAATTAGATATGATATATATATTACTAAATTATATATTCTCATATAAAAATCTATCAGATTATTGTGGGGTTTTGCTAAACGATATTAGATATAGTTTTTACCTAAAGAAAAAAAAAAAGTAAAGAAAAAAAGGTATTTATAAATATGGGTAGTTATTTTACTAAATAGTAGTTTTACCAATAATCGCAAATTATTTGTAGTAGTTTTACTCAAAAAAATCTAATCAATAGGTAATGTTTACAATACTACAGAGATTTTATACTCAATGTTTTACAAGACTATCTTTAATATTCTTATAAATATTATAAATTATTTTATAAAATAGGAGGTTCTTTATGGTACATAAATTATATAAGACATATGGACTAAAATTATTTATTACTATGCTGTTCAAAACTTTAGAGCTTTACTAAAAAATATCAAAAGATGGTTTACCAAAAATCTTATTGTAAATGAGGTTTTTATTTAACATTTTTTCTGTTGAATTATTTGTATGCATTGGATATTATTGTCAAGTTTTACATCAATTTTTATATATATTTTTAATTAAAATATTTTATCTCATTACATTAATTTTTATTCCGCTAAATAAGGTCCTTATTTATTGTCTTTTTTCTCATAATTATTGCTTATAAATATTTTAAAGTTTAACATTTCAGAATTTAATATTAATAATTACCCCAGTTACAGGGGAAATTATTTTAAATAAAAAGTTATAATTTCAACATAAATTTTAAATCATTGATAGCTTCCACAAGATTTGTAAAATGTAAAATTAAAGATAAATATTAAAAAATTAATTGTAAAACAAATACTTATATTAATTCATTTACTTAAATTTACAAAATCGTACCCCTAACTATATATTATTCTTTTTATTATTTTATTATATATTTATTTTATTATTATTTATTTATATATTTAATTATTAATTTAATTTATTATAATATTTTTATTTTGTTATTATTTATTATTAATTATTAATATTATTATATTCAACAATTACTTCTCTCTCAAATTGCCATTTTACTAGTTTTCTTGCTGGACACTGTATCGCTAGAGAACATTGATCGGATTCAGCAACACTAAGGGGTATGTTTGCTTGGGCTCGAAGGATGATAATTATCAACTTGTATATCACCGAAACTCTGGCTTGATTTACTCAAATCCAGGACATAATTGGCTCAGTATTATTTCCAATTAAAATAATTATCTTCGTAATTCGCATATATTAGGCTCATGAAACAACTATTTAGTGATATCCCTTCGTAAATTTAGCTGAATCCCCGATATTTAAAAAAGGTATTAATGGTATTAGTTATTTTTTAATTATTTTATTTTTATATTTATTTTTTTATTTATTTATTCTATTATTTTTATTATTTTTTATTTGTGTATTGTCTCTTTTATTTTGATTATTATTTAGTTTTTTATATTTATATATACTTTTTTTTTATTATTCGCTCTCTTTCATGTATGTGATTATTATTTTACAATTATTTCTCTGTATTATTAATTTTACTCCATTATTTATTTATTTTTATTCTTATTATATTATTCTCATTTTATATTATTTTATTAGTTAACGGATGCCCTTCTCTTTTACAGAATTGAAAACTACTTGGGCAAAAAATTTGACGCACATCCGCTGCCATGAATTAAAAATACGGGTAGTGTAATTACTTTTCATTCTATATCTCTTTTGGAATCGTTTACTGCCAGATAAGTGCTAATGCCCCAACAATGTCGAACAAAGATGACGGTGTTGTCTGCCAGGCCTAGACGCTTGCTGTATATCATCTGGCCTGTTACCTCCTGAAGGTGCGAAATTGTCCAGCTGGTTTAAGAGACGAAGCAAGAGTTAGCTACTGATTTAATCAATCACCTTAGGAAGTAAAGGATCCACTCTAATGCTTTGGTTACAGGCGATAGGCAGTTTTTGAGGATAATAGATTCTCTTCTTCTTCTTCTTCTTCTCTCTTCTTCTTTTTTTTTTTTCTTCTTCTTTTGGTTTCTTATTCCTTGTCCTTCTCTTCCGTCTTTGCTTTTTTTCTTCTTTTCCGTTATTCTGTGTCTTCTGCTTCTTCTTCTCCTTTTCCGTCTTCTTCTTCTTTGTTCTTCCTAATCTCTTATATCTCTCATTCTTTTGTTACTTCTTTTTTTTTTCTTCTTCTTCTATTCGTGTTTCTTCTTATTGTTCAATATTTTTTCTCTTCTTTCCACTGTTTTTTTTGTTTTCTTCATTTAATAATCTATTTTCTTCTTCTTAAATATTTTGTTCTTCTTCTTCTTCATGTTTTTATTTTTTGGCACTTTTATTATATTTTTGTTTTATCTCTCTTCTTATTTTTATTTTAAATTATTTTTTTATTTTTTATTATTTTATTTTATTTTATGTTATTTATTATTTTTTTTTTTATTCTATTTGTTATTATATTATATTATACTGTTTTATTTAGTTCAAATCAGGGTTGCGGAGTCGTAAAAGAAGTTTGTGTGCGGTTCGTACTAGGAGGCACTGATTGGTTGTTCTTTATTAGCTGCCCTTGGTGTTATTATTTTCTGCACATGCTCTCTTCTCTAGCTTTTGTGTTGTATTGTATGTATTGAAGCACGAGTAGATAATTAATATGTATTATTGCTTTGCTCCCTTTATTCATCTAAATTTCGTTAGTGTATGAATATTTAAAATATAATATAACTAATAAATAAATAATAAATAAATCAATATTGTGTGTTTATTGTATTATAGTAAAATATTTTTTTTTTTAACGTTGAATTGACAATTGAGAATTTAAATTAAAGATGTACCTCAGAGTGTGTAAAACGTATTGGGGGAGATATTTATTTATTATGCTTAACAGCCAAATAACTTTATATTTGTATGTTTGTGTTGTTTATTTTGAAACGTGTACTGCTAATAGATTGTTGTGTTGTATGTGTTGGTTATTTGTATTTTTATTTTTTTATGTTATTATATTTTTGTTTTATTTATCAATGACTTTATTCTAATAATTAATTCTATAATTTCAATTATAATTGAATGAGTAATATTGAAATCCTGATGCAACAATGTTTTGTTTATTAGTTTTGATGATTTTATTATATAGTGTTTGTAATTCATTTGTATGAAATGCTTTCTGTAGCTAAAATAATTGCTTATTCTTATATGTAGGTTCATAGATAGGTTATCGATACAGTAAGATTGATTATCCTTTTTGTTTATATTTTTGTATTTATTCTCCTTTGCATTCGAATTCTTAAATTTTCTTGTTGGATAGATTAAAATTTAATATTATTTGTTTGGGTCTTGATTCTAACTTATATTTATGAATTATGTTGGGCCATTTTAAACTCTTTAAAAATAGGTTTTACTTTATTTTATTTTATATTATTTCTTTTTTATGATGATGATCATGATTATATATATTATTATTGTATACACTTTGTCTTAATACATATGAGTTATACAAATAAGCTAATCTTAGTGTTATTTATATTATTATTTAATTAGTTATTTCTTTATTATTTATGTATATAATAATTCTCTGGCAGTCTTCCTCCCTAATTAAGGTAGGGCAGATATTTGTAAACATGCATTAAGACATTAATTTACAAGTAATCGAACTGGATCGGTTTTAATAGCAGATTAGAAATATTATAATAATAAAATTATAGAGTATATTATTATATATATTAGTTCTATATTGGGTAAAATTTTCGACATGCACGGTAAAAAAATTAGACTGTGAAGATTTGTTATAGTATATTTAAGGTGTTATGACAGACCAATACGTAGCAGAAGACGTGACAACTTATACAGGCCTCGTTTTGTCTCTCGTCCTTCTGATGGTGTCATTCATCGCCTTCTGTCTACTGAAAGGGGCACCCACGAACTCCAACACGATACATAAGAACATTACTGCTAGTCTCTTTATTGTTCAGATTCTGTTCCTTGTGGCTTTGAAGAAAAGATATTACCTTATCAGTATGGTTAAGGAGTCGTTATGTTATTTCTATTGAATTAATTTTGATATTTTTTTATTATTAGTATTATTCATTATTTTTTTTTTTTTTTTATTATTGTTATTATATATATTATTATTTTATTTTATTGTTTTATTTTTGTATTAATTTTCTTATTATTACTATGATTATATTATTTATTTTTTATTTTATTATTTATTTATTTTATTAGTTTTTTCTTTTATTATTTTTATTTTCGTTCCTTTGTAAGACTAATGCAATAGGACTCATTACTTTGCGTTTGGGTTTCTGGCTTTAAGATCGAGGCGCTTCACCCTGTACGATGCTTACCGATGTGAGAGCGTGAGAACACGTCAGATAGAGATTTTTGTACTCTTGTGGTTTGAGTCTTGTTAGTCAATTGTTGTTTCTTTGGTGTCAGAGTGATCAATATGGAAACGTTTTTGTGTGTCTTCGTATTATATAGGTGATAGACAAAAATCTTTTCAATTAAGTAATTATGTTTAGTATAGTCTTATTTATTAAAAATTACTTTTTTAAAATTAGCTACTACGGGTATCCTTATTTAAGAGGGATTCTACTAAAGTAGAATTTTACTGGATCGGTAGGAGTTAAGTAATCGAAACCTGGAGCTTGCTTGTCCACCTCTGACTCATTCTTGAAAACTTGAAAGTTTCATTCTCCTCCGCCCAAGCCAGTCTTTTCCGTCTCTGGAGCAATGATGATACAACGCCTTCTGCTCAGGCCCCCCTGTGATGGTATGCTTGGTTAACACGTATAAATGTGTTTGCTGGTTAATTAGTAATAATGGACCCATACTACTGGGTACTTCGGGTTTACTTCTTTTTTTACATCGTCTATATTTATCAATTATATATATCATATAGATAAATAATCTTATATAGAAAATAATATCATTATATAATAATTATTATGGTATTTTTCTTCTTCTATTCTATCTTCTTATCGATTCGTATAACTATATTTTGTTTAATAGGTATATATTATGTCTCTTGTATCACTCTATGTAAGTATTCTCTTCTATTTATTATGTTATTTAATTAGGACGATATAGATATATTTTCCGTTCTTATTTTTATTTCCTCTTTTTTGTTTCCTACCGCTTCTGGGCTTAGCTTACCCAGTGGGGTGCTTGGGGCTTGGTCGGGCCGTTTGGCTTCTAGTATTGTTCTTTTTGTTGTTGTGTTCGGCCTCGGGTCCATTGAACCTGCAGGTCACAGTCGCGGGTTTGAACCCCCTGGCGTCGGTTCAAAGTCTCCAGTTCATCTTTAAGGAAAAGTAAATTGCTTGCCCATGTTTTCACAAGGAAAGGAAACGACAAATGCACTTCTTATTATACTAGAGTTTAGATATTCATCAACTAATATACTGAAATATGATGAGATGATCCTAAGTAGTAATATTTGATGTATATGAGATTGAATCATCGCAGAGTGAATACATGCTTGGAATACGTTAATATCCTAATTGACTGAGATATGATTGTAGTAACTAAGATGATATCTATACGAATATCTGTGATATAGTATAAATCTTGCTACAATAGCTAATTCATATTCTCCTTCTATTCATATCCTATCAATACATACTACTAATAATCACCTCCCCCTTCACTATCTCTTGTCCATTCTTTTACTTGTTTAAATTTCCTTCTAAATATCATTGCAAGCTCTCGGTAGTCAAGATCCCCTATCTTCCGAAGCAGCAGTTCTCCCCGGAGCATTCGGCAAGGCAGCACGAATTGGAAAGATAAACCGGTAGAGTGAGATCTGCATGAAAATTTGTTTCTTGCACTTTTATAGGACACTCTGCTTAGGGTTGGTTCGTCTTGATTGCCTTTTGGCGGCGCATGGGGATGGACTTGAGACGCATTAATGTCTGTATGACGAGGAAGAGTTCAAATTCGATAACGTGCTTATTTGTGACAGTGTATCGAGAGTAATGACACATGCGTGTATATGTTTTGTGGAGTGACTGGACTATAACTTAGTGGAAGTTCGGAAGAATCGTTATCGTTTTGTATCCTAAAATGTGACGGGTAGTTGCATACCAAGCAGGCTGTGGGCGATTTTCGGATCCAGAGATGACGACAGGGGTAGAATATTCTCGTTTTAACCGAAATTTGAGACTACTCATTTCATGTTTTCTATTGCTAACTCTTTACGGGTGCTGCTAGACGGCATCTTTTGTGAGGGGGAGAGAGAGAGGGGCTTATATAATATTCTAATAATTAATTTATTATTTTAATTCATAGAAGTAAGAGAAGATCGAGTATAGAGAGAAAATCTGTAGAATAGGTACAAATAATATTTAATAAATATAATGAGTACTGAAACCCTTTGGAATCAAACTTATGTGGGGTATCGAGTCTGATATTTGTATGTATGGAGGTACAGGATCACTCTATTACAACGGTCGGATTTCACGATGATGAACGGGGCATCCCGGCATTTCCCCACTTTCCCCCCCCTTCCAGATCCTAACTTGCCTCCAGGGACTTCGATGAGGGTTATAATTACCCGATTTATTTCATTTATCCCCCAAATTTGAATTTCCCGGGCGAGAAAAGAAGAAGAAAAAGTATAGAAGTCGGACAAGGAAATTGAACATTATGGATTTCAACATGTACCTTTTCGACTATGATATTGAACCCGTGTTTAATTTACGATTCTATCTCATTATGTACAAATGTATCATAATAAAATGGTCGAGACTGCACTTGGAGATGCTTGTTAGTGAATTGTAAGCTTCACCGTCAAGATGTTTTGCGTCCGTGTGTAGATACACTCATTCTTCACTATGGAACTTAAACACAATTAGGAGGTGTGTTTATGCATCTTTTTAATATATTAATCTAGCGATGGTGATTCGGTGTTAATGTCTCCGAGTTCATTGAATTATTTTATGGATTGAGCCATTAGACTATTTATTAAAACAGGTTCTCACAAATAATGAAATATATTATCAAGATAAAGAGCTCGAATCTCGTATTTAGATTGTGACAAGTAATTTATGCACTCATATGTAAAATTGTATTCATACACTATATAGGCTCATTAATGTGTATGGATTTAGATTTAAAGCATGAGTGTTTTACTGAGTTGATTAAGTGATTATATTGCTGATGTGATCTTTAGCGATGAATCTGTATATTTGAGATACAGCTGAGAGTTTTCTTTGATAGTGGCTTAATAACATACTAACAATTTTTCATCATAATGTCTGGCTTCTAATCCATTTGCACATTACACAATATGTAACGGCAATTTGATTAATGTATAATATTTCATATCTTAAATTGTTACAATTGCGTATAATACTATATAATTCATATAAGAGATCTTAAGCGCACTAGAGCGTGAGAGAGTGCTAAGTCCCTTTTTGTCTTTACAAGCCGAGGTATTGAAAAAATACAATTGTTTGACATATCGTTTAGAATTAGTAAAAGTTCAGGATCTCACGGATGCTCGCTGATCATTTGTATAAGCACAGTTGGTTCACCTTCAGACAAATTAATATTATTTCAATAAGAATAAATGAATTCCAAGAGCGATATATCGGTTTAATATATAATATAAAAAATACTATGATCACCAATAATTCCATATATGACCCTCTCTTTATCTTATCTATCTCTTCTACTAATATCGAATATCTATTTCCTTCATCTTACTAATCCATATTATTTTACTGTTAAGTCTTTAGTTCAGATTATTTTATACCGTTTTACTTTTATAATAAATTATACAATGACATAGAAAATTATGGATTCTTATTTTTTATTTTTTTGGTCCGCTACTGGGTGGTTGTTGTCTCAGTGTGTCTATGATAGGTGGCTAGGTCGTGCGGTATGGCTGGATTGTCTGAGGTGTATGATGGGTGTGAGTTACTCTGTAGCTTGTGCGGCGGCGGTGGACTGTGGCATCGCATCGGGCTGTGCAGCGCGTGTGGTATCACTAAGCCGTGCTACGGAGTAATTTCTCGACGTGTCATAGCCAACGGAGGGAATGTGTCGCTCTAACGATCATGCCGTGCTATATCTGGGCATACGCCGCGCTCTTAATGCTCAAGGGATTTGGATTACTATCGATTGATATATGATCTCGCATCTGTTTCGGGACACTTATGTCTTGACAATGAATCGAAGAAGTCTGTGGATAATAGGTGTAGTCACAGCGAGGAAATGTTTCAAGATTAGATTGTGGAGATTTGGTGTGAAGGTCAAGTCTGTTAATTATTATAGGATCTGGGTATATGAAGATAGTAGATTATCATTGTTGAGTGGGTAAGAGGTATTTCTCGAAATGTATAGAAACAAGATACTGTATATAGGAAGAGAACATTTATGGAAGTAGAATAGGTGAGAGATAGGATGAGTTGTTAAATTAAAAGAAAATTATAATTAAGTTTTTAATTGGTTATTGGTCAAAAATTAGTTTGAGTCTGAATTGTTTGCGAAGTAATGTAATTCCAGTAAGGTGTGTTAAAGGTAGATTGTTTTCCTCTGTTAGGGGTTATAATAGGGATAGCTTAAGTAGATTGGTGTAGACAGGAAAGAGTAAGAATTAATTGAGGATATTGGTTTTTTATAGAGTTTTGATTAGATGACATTGACAGGTAATTTTAAACATTATTTGGTGCGTGCTTATCTAGTAAGTGAGATGTTATAAGTTTGTAATACTGTTTTAAAGAGGTATATGTTTCGGGCATAACAGGAGTAGTTCTTAAGGGAATATAGTGGTTTGATTTTTTATTTATTTGTAGTGGTTGATTAACACTTATGTTTCGTGTTGTATGATTAAGTGCTTACGTTGCCAAAAACTAGTAAATTTAATTATGATCTGTTTTATTGTAATATAATCGTATGTGGCTTAATAAATATGAGTTATTATCATATCGACCGTGAAATTGAAGATATACGCTAATATTCTTACGTGTGTATAATAGAACCTAATGATTTTACCTCTCCTTTTGTCGTTCTATGATTTAAGTAAATGTTTTCTAGCACTAGTCGCAAGATATATATCAAGCAAGTATGTCTTATCATTCCCAACTTTTTCTGATTTTCGTCAAAGATCTTTCTCCTTAGTTTGGTATCACTCACAGATGATATACTAATTGTGATCCTCTTTAGATTATGATACTATAGATATTTTTAATCTTCGTGATTTGCGGTACTGCATCACATTATATTAGTGTGTTAAGTGAGCTTATTATTACTAGGTGTGATATGCGATTGAAATGTAGAGCAGCAACATAACCTAGGATAGATAGAGCTTATATGATTCGTATCTGTGGATGTTATCGAACCAATAGTAAATCGCATAGGCTGTGTTTCGAGTCTTGAACGATTGTATTATTCCGTACTAGGTCACATTCACGTGCTCGATAACTTGGGAAAGAAACACAGTATTATGTATTATGGTGAGAATCTTTGTCTGTATATGTGTCTCTGAATTTAGTTATGTGGATACATTTAGAATTCGTAACTATGGAAAGGGGAAAATAATTGCTGGCCATTAAATATTAAGTGCTTATTTTCATTTGTTTTTTTTTTATTCTATTATATACAGTATATTATTAATTTTTTTATACTGAACCAGATATTAGAAACGAAGGTAATTTTTAATATTTCTTTTTCTTGTATTATATATTTATTGAATACTTGTATTTTATATGTTCAGAAAGACCTTTCATTTATTACATGTGTGTGTGTGTTTTGGTAGTGTTATAGTAATTTTTTTTTTGTGTTTTCTGTGTGTGTATCATATTGTTATATTCTCCATATTGTGTTATCTGAGTGTATACTTTTAGTCATATATTGAAATCATTTTTCTATTCTCACTGTATTTGTCTCAGATAATGTCTTAACTTCATTTAGAGTGTGTAGCAGATTGAGTTTAGATTTTGACTTTATACTTTTTACTTAGAGCGTGAGAGCGGCTCCAAGCGCCTCCTTTATTCTACGTGGTATAAGATAATTTAATCAGTTTCTAGACAATGATTTTGATTCTGAGATAGAGATTGATATCAGACATCACTTCTGTGTAATAAATATAATATTTGATGGAAGAACTCGTAAATCTAATACTTATTCCTCTGGTATAATATCATGAACTCTTTCTGCAAAAGCCCTTTTTAAGGAGTTATTAATATTCGTTACTTTGTTTTTCCTCCAGACTTTAGACAGTCTTTAATATATTTGTAGATAGCATTAGGCCCTGTTTATATTATTAACAATACGGTGGGTTTACTAGTAAAGGTTCGTTATTCCTGTTCAAAAAAGATATGGGGCTTGGTGTGATTTTCTTTCAATGTTCTCCATTAATTATTATACACGATCTATAAAAAAATTTGGAGATTAAATACAATTTCATTTCATATGTTTATATAGATGTAATTCATTAGCTCTGTAAGCCTAGATAATTTAACTAAGTATATTTGAGTAGGTTGTCGTAATACAATATATATACTACACTCGTGATTATATACATTGAGATATATAAGTACCATAACGCTTGAGTGAGTGTACAAGAAACTGAAAGTAGTCTTGCTTTTCATGATTCTCTAAAAAAAGAGGTGTTATATAAAGAGAGATAATTAGAGTTTATAACAAAGACTCGACTAAAGTTTATTGTGGTCTGTTGGAGTTGTATATTTTTAACTATTTGGTATTGGTAATGGCAGCTTTCTCGAATACTTTCATAACACACACGTACTTCACACTCGAGGGTAACATTGCAGAGCTTCTTATTTGATCTGTGTATAGCTATCTCCTATGAGATTAGCTCAGAATTAATTATAATGGTCAGCCTTATGGTGCGTAGATAGGCACTCTCAAATAATTGTGTGATTAATTTCTCATTATATACGCATTAACAATGCTAATATATTGATCTTTTTAGTAGTGGAGGTGAAACAATATGGACAGATAAGGTGTTTTTTCTAGGTTATCTTTTATTAGAATTGAGTTGAGTGTGGTACAGATATATGTTTTCTATAAATTACTATCTCCTCTCTACTTAATCTACTTCCTAACTTATATAGAGCTCAACTACTAAAGAACTATAGATATCATGTAACATGACTATACTATAATTTTAGTACGTGAAAATAATACGAAGTAGGATACTATAAACTGATAAAAGTGTGACCTAATGTTTTTTTGACCGAGATACTTTTTTCCACTCAAATTTCTCCCGACATTGCCTTTTTACTGAGGTTTCAGGATTTCCACGTTACAGCATTACAATTATTAAGTTAAAAATTGAACCAAATGTTATAATGAAAATAGTAATTAGTATTTTGTGACCTGACATTAAATAGTGATTTTTCATTCGCCCAGGATTTTTATTATACTTCACGCAACTATCATATAATATAGAGTTTTGTGTGTCTTGGCCTCTTAAGGGCACTTTTATTTCTAAAAACAATACACATTTTGGGCAATAAAGTGTTTGTATTTAAGGCAGATTTTATTTAATGTTGACTTCAATGTTGGACTTTAGAGTTTACACTGTTGTACGTGAGAAAGTTGCCATGGTAAGTATGTTATAAGGGGATTTCAGGAAAGTAGAATTAATACAAATTCATTGTTGGATAGGGAAGGCACATAAGCCTTAAGTTAAATAGAAGGAAATGTATCTGAGCAATTAAATAGAATGAGAATTTCGTGAAGGGAAAAATCTCAAATACTCAATCCTAGGAAGTAAATGTTAAAGCTAAAAAGATATAGCTTAGATAACAGGAAGGAAGATCCCCAGTGTCAGGTGGAAAAAGAGTTTGCAGAGAATATATCGATGTATTGCGCTTTATAACCGTGGCGATTGTAGGTTGGGCTTGTGGTATTATAGTTTTGGTTGTTTATTATAATTGCTATACTTCGGTTTGGTGTGGTTTATCTGTGCAATCAGCACTCTTTTCGTGTAAATAAAAAACATTGCTGTGCTGTATAGTGATTCATTCAGTTAAGTGAATGTGCGAAGTGTAGATGAGCTGTACGAAAAATTAGTGTGTAGTAAATTAATATCGATTGCAACACTGTGATTTACTGATAAGATAAGGTAAGAAATATTATCGATCTCGCTCACACTCTGAGTTTTACAATTTCTCATAATTACTGATTATATGTATATTTGAAATTATGTATAGAAAAGAAATTATTATTACTTATCTCTTTAGACCGGATCAAATATTGTCTTTAATAAATGTAAAATTAATGACAGATCCTAGTACATATAGGCAAATCTTTCAATACTACTATTTTTATTTATATACTTTTCTTTAATATATTATTGTATATAATATATTTTTTTTTCATTTATTTATCTATAATTTCTATTGTTTTTATTCTTTATTTTATTCTCTTACTTTACTTTAATACCCGCATACTATTATATATATATATTATACATGGATTCATTGGTATCTGATATGGTAATTATGTGCATACTAGTATGTCATCACTATAATTTTCACTGATGCTAAGTATTATATATTTTATGTTTATAATATATATAATTTTAATTATTATGTTAAATTTTTCATATATTATTATTATTAATAATAATATTATATATATATATATATATATATTATATATATATATATAATTAATATTATATAATTAATATCTTAATACAATAATAATTACTAACAAATATTTTCAATATTCATTTTATATGTATGAAGTATTCTTTTAACTACTATATAATATTAATATTATCTTTTAATTTATCTATTAATTATAAATTTACTTATACTACTTATAATTATATATTTATACATAGAATATAAAATGTATCAATTTTAATCCAAATTCATTTTTTATCTTTATATTTTGTGAATATAAAAATTACATTAAATATATATAATATTTATATAATTTTTCATAAAATATATATTAATTATAATATTATTTATGTATAAACTTATTCTCAAAATAAATTAGATTTATTATATATTATTAATAATAATTTCCTATAATTTTATTATAAACACTGTTAAATTTATTTACTACTTTTTTCCTATATATATATATATATCATCGTAATCTAGTTATATAATAGATATATTGAATAATCCTCATACGGAACATTAATTCGCTACTCATTTCCATGCATATACTATGAATCTTATATTTTCTACTTGATGTTAGAATAAGTTTTATTAATATTTATTAGTATACTAGTATATAAGTTTATCTCTCTCATATATATTAATAGATATTATCCTCACTCTATATATATATAAGTAACAAGTTCTCAAAAAAATACTGTTACACAATTGAAGTTGCTATAGATCTCCTACCTTAACTACCTCTAATTAACGGAGATGGAGTAAGTAGTAACTGTCACTAACTTCAATATTCATATATACTATTCTATAGAGGGACTTCTGAGGGTTTCCTATCTAACGAATCGTATCACTTTCTATACCTCAATACTCGATTCACTAGATACTATTATTGGATTGAAGTTCTTGATCAGGGCTAAAAGTAGGCCTGATTATGGTGAGAATAAGTTTTTCCGCGCTAGCCTGACTAGTATTTTGTCCTTCAATCATATGAGTCAATTCTCTCAGGCTCAGTATATATAGACTCTCACTCTAGCAAACTAGTATTCACTAAATACTCAAAATCAAGTAGTAACCTTTAATTATCTAGGTCAAGGATTTTATTCATAATCAATTAGTGATATTGAAGTATAGATTATCTATACGATTTATAACATACTTTTATTCTTAGTTAATTTATTATTTTTCTTTTGTAATATTTTTTATATAATGGCCATCACACCAATTAGCATAAGGGTTTACTATATAATATTATTATACTATATATACATTAGTATTTTAAATATTATATTAATTATATTTCTGAATATAATATATTACTAATATATCTTATTCTCAATTTTAATACTAACTATTATGATTTAGGTTAGCAGTGATTGCTTATATGAGTAGCATACGTTATTAGTTAGTATTAGGTTTTCGCTAGGTATTTGGTTAATGATTATTTTAAGCTGTGTATTGTATATTAAAAAAATAGTGATTGTATATGGTAGTACACTTTTAGTTATGGTTAACAGTTTTGTTTTGCACTTTTATAAGTATATGATTTTTTAATACCTATTGGACTCACACGTCTTTAAGATAGTATTTTTTTATTAGCTGTATAATATAATCACTAGTATAGGCCCCTGAGTATATACCTTTATCACTATATATTTCATAACTATATAAATCTATTAAATTATTTTACTACTACTACTGCAATCATCTATTATTCAGTTTATATTTATTTTTTATTTTATTTTACTTAACTCGTTAAATTATTCAATTATACTATTTCCTTCAGATCTAAGTTTCTAGAATACGTCTTACTTCTTCTAATTAGCTCTTCGCTATCCACTCATTGGCTCATGACTAAAGTATAGACGGGGCAAATGAATTACTATCTTCAAAAGTATAACTAATATTAATAACATTATAACGTCACACTGATATTCTTCCATAATAGACTGATTCCTCACGCTATTCGTATTCACTTCGGGTATTTTATAATTTAAGTACCATAATTACTATTCTCCTCACAGTTATTAGTCTCACGATATAGGTGTATTGTTTTGATCACTACTATTTACTATTCACTATATATACTAAAATACTTTAATTTTTAGTCTCCTCACAGGGTATATGAGTATATTTACCGTGGAAATGTTATTTTTTATATACTAAATTATTTTAATATCTATTTTATAGGTATTACTTACCCCAACCACCGCGCCGATGCATGTTGTATATTCTAAAACCTGTGTACCCCTCACATAAATTATAAGCGACCACCTAAGTGTAACCTATCAATATTTGAGTTTATTCGTTTCGGTGAGTGTGCGTCGCTGTTCGCGTTCGCTAACCTGATGTTGTCTTTTAGCATTGTGATTAGCGATAAATCTAATAACTGAAACTCAAATCTATCACACAATATTAGTTTCGTTACTCTCAATTTAATACCTAGACGTCATATTAGCACGTTTTACGCTCAGACTATATTCTATCTCCTTTGAATTGTTACAATGTGTTTTTATTCACTTACTAATCAATATGTATGTCAGTCATTATGCTGTATTCGGCATTCAACATTAGTGTTATCGTAATTCGCATCGCGTTTAGTTAGTTCAGTGCTCACTACTATGATAATACGTACCTTCGCGTTCTAGTGCATCGCGTTGGTGAGTTTCTCGCTAGTTCGTTATTCGCGTTCGTATGTCGCACTCAATTGATAGTTCAGCTTTCAGCCTTTATGCATTCTCGTTTGCTTTTATGCTATACTCATCGTTAGGTTTATTACTTGTTTTGGCGTACTTAATATTTAATTTAATCTTCGTCTTTATTTTTCTCCTTGTAAATCTTCCTTTCACCTCCTAATTTCTCACTGATATTCATTATTATTCTACTTTATTTATTATATTCTAATTATATATATATCTAGTAAATTATTAATAATATTATATACTTTAGATCTATATATATTATATTATTAATTTATATATATATATATTATATTATTTTATATATATAGTTATATATTATATCATTTATATCCTAATCTATAATTATTATACTTATTATCATTATATTTAATATATATATACTATCTTTATAATTATTATATATATTATTTACTATATATAGTATATATATCTTTAAATTATTTTAAGAATTTCTAATAATTATGTAATTTAAATATAATTATAATTTATTGCCTTTAAGTCGTATATATTTATATATTATCTAATTATATAACTATATATTATATATATATATTATAATATATTATTATATATCTTTATATATATATTATTATGTATATATATATATTTAATTATGATTAAATATATTATATTTATATTATATATTATATATTATTATATAATTATATATATATATACTATATTATATATATTTTTTAATATTTATAATATATTTTACTATATATTATTTATATATAATATATACTATTATATATATATATATTTTATAATATTATTATATATATAATTTTATATATTATATACTATTAATATTATATCTATATTATTATATAATATATATTATAAAGATATTATTATATATACGTATAGTATTATATATTATATATTTATAATTTTAATATATATATTATTTATATATATATGTAATAATTAATAATAATGTAATATTAAATATATATTCATATTAAATATTAATATTTATAATGTGTATTATTAAATAATCATAATTTTAATATAATTAATTTATTTTAATTAAATATTATAATAATTAATATCTAAATTGAAAACACCTGTGTATAAATACATTTATCACTATGCTATCAAATGCAATTATATATATATATTTATCTCTTAAAATTATATATAATTATTATTATATATATATTATATATTAATTCTTAATTATATATATATATTATATATTATAATATTATATATAATAATTTCTATATATATATTAATATATAATATGTTTATTAATATAATTATTATTATATATATATTTATATTATATATATTATTTTATTAATATATCAATTAATATATAATATATTTTATATCTTTATATATATATATACTTATTTATTCATATATATATATTATACTATAATTATATTTCTATTATTAATATATACTATATATATAATATATATATTATATAATTATTAATATATATATTTTATAATTATACTATTCTATATATAGTATATTTTTATAGTAATATATTAAATATCATTTATATTATATATATAATATATATATATATTATCACTATTATAATATTATATTTTATATATCTATAATATATTACTAATTTAATTCTTATATTTATATACTAATATATTTTGTTGCTCGATCATATATATATTATTTATAGAGTATGTCCTTCTAAAATACTCTTCTATATCTTTTACATATAATTTATTTATATATATCTTCCTTTCTAATAGTAATAATACTAATTATTACTTGTACATATTTCTCGCCACTATTTCGCTACTATTTATTACATACTATATTTATTACTATATATATATTATATATATATTATAATATTATATATATATATATTATTATATAATATATATTTATATATATATTATATTTATATATTAATATTCATATATATTAATATATCTATATTATTATACTTAATATATCTATTATATAATAATAATATATTAATTAATATATATTTAAATATATATATATAATAATTATATATTCTATTCTGTATTATATATATTATCATATATATATATATAATATATATATTTATATATATATATTATATATAATTTATTTTACTATAATCTATAATACTATAATATAATATACTATTACTTATTATATATATATATTAAATATATATATATATATCTATTTATTTATTAATTACTCTATATTTATAATATATTATTTATATTATTAATATTAATATTATTTTAGTATCTTAATGTTTATTTTTATAATCAATATCGTTACTTCGTTGAATATAGTGCATAATTATAGTATATCTATGGTATTCACTACTACTCATTATACTCGCTATTGATTGTAGCTACCTACTACATCAGTATATATATATCAGATATACCAATCTTATATAATGATATATAGCTGCTCAGTCTACTCACATCACTCACTTATCCTGTACGTATATCGTATTTATTTGTGAGATAGTACTATTACTTGAATTAGTCTCTTTATACATTATGCTATACATTATATCATTATATAATATTATTACTACTTACATAGTAATCAAATACCTATCTATTTATAATAATTATATATATATATGATATATAAAATATTATATATATAATTTTTACATATATATATCCTATCTTCATATTTATTTATCTATCATTATATTTTTATATATACTATATTTATCTTTAATATCTATATTACTATATACCTATATATAATATGTAATATACTATCATTACGCATATTATCTCTTAATATTTCTATATTATTCTATATCTTTACTTAATATATAATAATATTATCTATTTATATATATTATTTCTTTATTAACTCATTTCTATATATATTATATTATTTATAATAATAATTATTATATATATTAATCCTATAATTATAATATAATAATAATATATCTATAATCTATAACCTGGTAGTGGTCATGTATAGTTTTACTCATAACAATAGCATTCATCATTCGTTCATTTTTCTTATTTTATCTATAAATCTTATTTTTTTATTTATTAATTTAATGATTACTTTATTTTATTTCTTTTTTTATTTATTATATATTATATAATAATTATTAATGAACCAGACTAATTTTTTTCTCCTTTTTATTATTATTATTTCTTACTAATATTATTATTTTTTTTCTTATCTTATACTATAATATATATATTATATAATATTTTATTATTATTATTTTAATTTTTATTATAAATCATTTACTTTCTTATTTCTTTATTTATCATTTCTTACTTTAAATTTCATTCTTTCTATTTATTTTTATTAATTTATCTCTTTTCCTTACTATAGTCATTTCATCGAGGTTAAATAGAGTTAGTATTTTATTTATTCTAATTATATTTTTTTTTTTGTATATTATTATTCATTATTTTTTTTTTATAATTTATTTTTTTTATTATTTATAATTTATATTGATATTTATGTAAAGCAGAATATTTATTTTCCACATTTGAATATTATATATTATATTGTGTATCATTTTATTCTATTTTTTTCTAACCTATTTTTTTTTTATAGCAAATAATTTATTTTTATTTATTTTTTATTATAGTGTTTTTATGATAGAATATTTTCAATATATAATAGGTCATCTCCTCACTCCTGTGAGTTTATCCTACTTGTTACTTAATCTTTATGTGGGTAGGTTATCCTTGATTAGGCTATGTATGATACTGGGTAATTTTTTATGTTATAAGCTACTTTATTGGATCATTATATGCCCCAAAGCGTACATTATATTATATTGAATTATATAGTTACTATAGTATATATTATATTATAATAATTATATATATCATTATTAATTATTCTATTATTATATTATATTTATTATATATTCTATATATAATATATTATATATATTTGAGATTATCTTATAATCTATTATTAATTAATATTCTAGAAAATATTTGGAGTTTATAAATTTTCAATATTATATATAATATAATAATTTATATCTCATATATATATTATACTTTTATTACATATATTATTATATTATTTATATATTAATATATCTAATATTTATATAAATATATTATTACTTTATATATATATAAATCATTATCATATATTTATCTATATATATATACTAGTTTAGACTCTATATTTGATATAATATATAATTTCATTATATAGATTACTATATATCCCTCCACTACTAGGAATGAATAAAAGTTAAATTCCTTTAGTATTTATACTTAGTTACTTACTATATATTAAATTATGCATAAATTATTATAGCCCCCCCTAAATACCCTTCCATCCATACTCACCGGTTATATAAATTACTTATACCTCTTTACAAGCTTATACCAGTAGTATAATAATAAAATATAAATTGAATTATCTTCTTTAAAAATCAGATTAATAATAAAATTAAATATTATTAAATTGTTTACATTTTTAGTAATTATTTTAATATTTTTGAATAAAAGTTGACTGTCAGGGTGGTTATGTTGCTGGGATATATAATATATCCCCCAGTGTGTTAGGTTCGGGTGTCGTTGCCTGGATATTATAAAGTATTAGTGTATATGTTGTGAGTGGGTAAATAATAGGTATATGTACCTGAGAGGGTGGGGTGATAGTGTAGCTGATTAGAATAATATTATATATATACTGTGCATATCTCATCCTCGCGTGGAGACCGTCCCTATATAATAGTTGTGATCTCTAAATCAGTCTCCTCTATGTATTATGCATAGTAGCATTAGTGAGAGATACCTAGCTGCTCCTGCACGTCCCTCTGTAATGAAATTTACGTGATATATAATTATTTGATTATACTATATATAATAACTTATGATAGTATATATATTTATACTCAGTTATTATTGTTAAGACTGTATCTTTCAGTTCGATACTTGATTTCGTTTGTTTTATCTTATCTCTCTACTTCTACTGCGCTTACTTGGTCACAAGCGATTCTCTAGTTGCGAGAAGGCCGTATTCCTTGACACCTACACTAAAATGAGAAAGAAAAGGATCTATCAAGATAACACAATAAGTATGATGCCCAATTTATTATGGGGGTATATGATTAAAAATTGAAATTACCCTTAAATTATATGTTGATCCTTAAGAGGCTAATCCTATGATGTTACTTCTTATATTATCCAAACTTTAATGGTATGTATATTAATCCTATTGAATAGCTCCTCCATTACCAAAATACTCGATCTACATAACTCAGAACCCCTCTCACCTCAATAATTACGCACTCCATTACTAGAACACTATATATCTCCAAAATATTCGTTTATTTAATATATCTATATTATTAATATTTTCGTGATTTTTATTAATTAATTTATAAATTTAATTGTTCACAGATATCTTCTATACCATTTACGGAAAAACGTACGCTCCTTTCAGCAACATTATCCTTACAATTGGTCCGAAAGTTTAGTTTTTTTATCCCCTTGATTTATTTTTATTCGTGGCAGGCGATATTAAAAATTTTGTCCTTTTTGGAATAACCGCCCCCCCACATTTACCTACAGTAAGTATTTATTGCCCACGAGCACCTGGAATTAGCTCGCTATGCTAGTATGTAATTCGACTGCCAGCCACAAACAGCACTAATCCTATACATTTGTTTAATAATTTCATCTACATCGTTACTATTTGGCACAAGAAGCAGCCAGCACCCCCCACCACCAACCCAACATTATGGCAATACAACACTATACACCAGCTCCGAAACTCGCACGAGCGACAGATAGATGGCCGGGTAGTTCCAAGGCGCACCCAGTCGTCTCTCCCTGCTCCACTGCTCCCACGACTCTGATCTATTATTTCTGATCCTAAAGGATCTCTCTCTC
>JABUQX010049024.1:15000-24018 GCA_015478945.1 Trachelipus rathkii | reverse complement strand
TCATTTTTTAATGAAAGAGCATTAAAATTTAAAGGTTTTGATTTAACACTTTCTTGATCGTTTAATGTTTTAGTAGCCTCAGTCACTGCACTTCGAAAATCATCAAACGATTGATATAATTTATATCCACATGTACGTAAATATTCTCTTAATTCTATATCTAAAGCATTATAATAAATGTATATAATTGAATATCATCAATAGTTAGTTGATTATTTTTAAACAGATTGACATTGGCATTCATATTAGCTTGAAAAATCATTTAAACTATTAAGATCTTTAGAAGCTTTTTTACAGTTAATAACTTTTTTATTAGTGAAAATTTAATTTGACCTGGAGAAGCATAAAGATCTTCCAATTGCTCCCAAGCCTCATCATAGGCTGTATCTGACTCTTGAATACAATTTATTTGAACAGATGGATTACCTTTTAAGTGCTGTTTTAAATAAGCAAATTTTTCTTGATTTGAATTCCCTAAATTATCAGAAATATTAGTAAAAGATATTTTAAAATTTTTAAATTGAGAGGCATCACCTTCAAATGGCAAGATCTTTATTTCTGCTATTTTAACCTTAGCTTTATGAGCTGTATTTGAAGCAGAAGTACTATGAGAAACATTTGTACTCAATAATTGAATATATTTATTAATGGTAGTATAATAATACTCATTATTTGACTCTAAAGCCTCTAGTCTTTCAGTCGTAAATTCTTTACAAGCTACAAAAGAATCGGTGATACTTTCATTAAGAGATTCAAGATCATTTATTGACTTTTTCAATGTTAAACAATTATTTAATCTATCCTCATTGGATATAGTATTAATGGCAGGAACTAATTTATTTAAAGTTTTAGTAACAGCGGACCTTTTACCACCCCGCTTTCTTGTTAGCTTAATTACATTTCGTAATTCTTCAGAAGGGCCAGAAGATGAAGCAAACCCTTCTAAATCAGAGCTATTTATATCTAGATGCTCCATTTTCACACTTGTGACAACCTAAGCCTATAATACATAGGCCTTAAAATATGAACCTTAAGCCTATAAAAAAAATCCTTAATACTAAAAAATATATATACCGTAACCCTATATAAAGGGAGTTCACCTTAATTTAAATTAGGCATTTTAAATAGCCTACATTTTATATACAGACCATCTGGTTTTAACCAGTATGGGAAGTCCACAAAGCCTATTAAGTTATTAGGTAGGCCTATAACTCTATAGTTAGGCTCCAAAAATTTTATTAAAGTTTACTCAAATTTTACAGCCCTAATACGTATAGCCTATTTGGGCAAAAGTAGTAAGGCTTACGCTTAACAAGAATAGGCCCAAACAATATTGCTACACTTCAGGACTATTTTTACTTAAATACCTTTCAGTATTTTTATTGTAATTTTTATTGTAATACACAAATTTTATATATATCACAATATTATTTATTTAATTAAACGTTACTTTTAACACAGACCTAGAATAGTAAGTCAATCGTCAGTCCGTTATTAAGTATGTAAACAAGGTTTGTAGTCTTTGCGTCGCCACTCGTAATTCGTAAATTAGTCGGGAATTTAACCACTTAGTAACTTCAAAGCTAACCTATCCCTAATTATGAAATAGTAAACTGCTGTAATTAGTTGTACTGTGTTAACATTCGTTCCTTTAGCGACCAGGATTTGTTGTGACTTAAAATTATTGAATTATTAAAGGACTCAAACATAAACTCCAGTACCAAACCCTTTACCTCACAGGGGCACCAGTTCATTGTAGAAAATGTTTTTAGATCGTACCTCACAAGGGGCACCATTCATTATAGAAATTATATTTATTTTTTAGCAAATTAAAGTAAATTAAACCTCACTTATTGGGAGAGGTAAAGGGAGCAAAAAATATTATTAAAGATAAAACAATATGCCTAAGCAAACTTCTCTTACCTTCCAAAAAACGGGAGCTATTACTAGTAATACGCTGAAGCATCTGTTTAAGCCTTTTATGCTGGGTACTTCAATCGGATGAGGAGGGATCCCTCTTTGAAGAAAGACTATTCATCCAGGATATTGAAGTACGGAAAAAAAAAACACAGAGTCACTGCTTTCATAGAAAAAATTACTTAAGGCGTAGCTAAGACAAAATGAGTTTCAAAACTTTTTTTCTTTTCTCTCTCAAAATGAATTGAGATTTTTTAGATGGTTGTGCTTTTTCCCTTTTTGCATCAGGCTAGAGCATTTTGCAGAGGCATATTTTATAGCTCTATTTATGAATTTAAAAGTTAGATTAATAGTTAGATTAATTTTTAGATTTATATTATAGGTTTGGGACTGGATTCCAATTTGAGAATGATATATAGAGAATTTAATTTAGATACCATTCAAAATTTCAACAAGCAGTAAATAAAACCCCCTCCCTCCACACCCTCCCCTCCCTCCCATGACCTATTGATTCAGGTCACATTTCGAGTATCATTTCGGATAAACATAGCATAAAAATATTTCGAGTATCATTTCGGATAAACATAGCATAAAAATAAGTTCTTTATATACTAACCAACGAATATATTCTAACGTAACAAAGTTTTCAAATTAATAAAGTTAACATAGCATCATCTGAACTAAGAATATAATACACAACGACAAACCTAACACACCTTACGCACGAATAAACTACTAACATTAACAAAGTTTCATACTTAACAACAGTAAAGTAACTAACACAGCGTGCAAAACGTAACCTATTCACACTTTTTCAAGCATATCTCTAACATATCAATGTTAATTTTACATTAAGCATGGTAATATTTAACAAATATATAAACCCTGTCTAATTATCATACTGACCAACGAATTATTGCTAACATAACGTAAGAAAGTTTTTTACATTAACATAGTTATATTTAACAAAAATTCATCATAACCTTACCTAACTATCATAATCCCCAACGAATAATTGCAAACATAACAAAGTTTTATCGAAACATAACATTAAAATAACAAAGTCTTATGCAAACGTAACAAAAATAAGCTCTTTGAATAAAATATCATAGTAAAGTGTAATAGTTTACTGATTTTAAAGCAGTAAATCAGTAAATCAAGCCACCCTTCCCTCCCCTCCACCCCCTCCTCCCACCATCCTATGATCTATTGATCTGTTGTTTCAGTCTACATTTCGAATATCATTTTGGATAAACATAACAATCAAGCTCTTTATACACTGACGAAAGAATATATGCTAACGTAACAAAGTTTTAACATCAATAAAGCTAACTATTCATAACCTGAACTAAGAATAAAATGTTAAGAGAAAATCTTAAACACACCTTACGCACGAATACACAGCCAACATTATCAAAGTTCCTACTTAACAACAGATAAAGTAACTAACATTGCCATACATAACACGACCTTACCCTTTCAAACATACCTGTAACATATCATTTGTTATTTTTACCTTAACATAGTAATATTTAACAAAATTTATCATAACCTTACCTAATTATCATACAGACTAACGAGTATATGCTAAGGTAACAAAGTTTTCAACATCAATCAAAGATAACGTATAACCTGAACTAAGAATACGCTGCACAACGATAAACCTAGCATACCTTACGTATGATTAATCTGCTGACATTCACAAAGTTCCCTACTTATCAAAGGTTAGTAGCTAACAGGACAACAAAACTCAATGTATCCCCACTTTTCCAACATACAGCACAGCTAAAGCAGATTATCAACAAAAAATCCCTAACAAAGTGGACCATCTATCAATTACCAGCATTGAACATGAATTGATACTACCTTCATCAAAGTGTTACTCATATCAAATATACCTTTATTTTTGAACTTATGAAATAAACGTAGACATTAGCAAAATTCTCGGCAAAACCTAACATATCCAGCAAAAACTTAACCTAAGCTTACGTTTCTAACACATGCATCACCAGTTAACACAGTAATATCTTACGAAGCTATATTTCTTTAACAAATCAGTGTTAATTTCACATTGTCACAGTTAATATTTTAACAAACGTAACAGAAATTAAACAATAGCTCAACATATTAAACTCTCACAATGGGTGAAACCTACAAAAGATACTTACATTTGGAACTACGAATAAACATTGACATTTGGACCTATGAATAAGTTCACAACCTACCCCTCATTACACAGCAAAACTCAACCTATCCTGCTTTTCAATCATATCATCAGCAACTAAAGCAGTATTATCTAACAAATTCCTTAACAAAGTGTCGACTATCCAAGAGTGCCAGCGTGTGCGCATGAGCACAATTCCGCGCGAAAACAAATAGCAAGATAAAATCATATAACATTCATTTTGAACGATGAAAGACGATGGACATTAGCAAAATTCTGTCAAACTCATAAAAATACTGACGATCACTAACAGATCAACGAATTAAACCGCTCAACATAGTATTTCCTGAAACTAAAAACATATAGTACCATACCATACATTAAGTGTGAATAAACTGCGACATTAACAAAGTATGACAATCTCAAGCTTACTATAGACAAACTGGAAGGTTTGGCAAAAAGCGCCATCATACAGAGGCGATTTGACACCACTGTAAGATTTCAATTATTATTTAGTAGTAGTATTTAATAATCGTAAAGTTTTAACAACCGTAAAGCTAACATATATCACCTAAACTAAGAAATACATACCTCACGTACGAATAAACATCAACATTAACAAAGTACACTGATGTAATATCAGTAAAGTAACTGCCGCAGCATCACAAAGCGTAACCTACTCCCTTACAACCCTACAAAGAAACTAACTATTATACTTACCACAGTTTTCTATATGACACAGATGTCAGTTAGTTCTTACCAACAGTAGGCTTTAACATTAGGGATACTTTCATGTTTATACAAAAGCTTTCACGAATGCGCTCACTCATCAAAATAATCTCAATCTTTACTATACATAACCTTCAATTTTTCAGCGACGAGGCCCACTACTGGAGATCACCCCTAGAAATGCATGAAGACCCATCTCGGGTACCCGAAGGGGGGGGGGTAAGCGGTAAGGGGTTCGATTTCAACTCAAAATCGATCCTCTACGAGGATCAATTTTTCGACAATATATATATATACTAGTATATATATATAGTATATATATATATTATATATATATATATATATATATTATATTATATATATATAATATATTATATTATATATTCGGAGCGGCAGGACCCGGAACCAGAGCCGGAGCAGAACCAACACGCAAAACGCAGAAAATAAATAAAAAAAATAAATAAAAAAAATAAATAAAAAGAATAATAATAATAATAAAATAATATAATAATAATAATAATAATAATAAAATAATATAATAATAATAATAATATTAATAATAATAATAATAATAAAATAATAAAAATAAATAATAATTATGACGAGATAGGGTATAATTACGAGAATCAAACGCGGCGCCGACGATAAAAGGGAAAGGTATCTCAGACACAGCGTGACCTTGGCCGCCGACGAACTGTTAGCGAAACTACTGGGGATGACACCTGATGCTACTATTTCGATCCGGAATCCAAGCGGCAATCGATGTAATGGCTTTCACCAACCTCCCCTTGACCCCAAACGAGTCGCTTGCAAACATCAAAAGAGGAGACAATGTTGATCGCCTTCTTCGACTCCGATGGCATCATCGAAAAAGAATTCGTTTCTCAGGGTCAGACGGTGAACATTGCATTCTTCGAGAAACTTTTTGCAATATTTGCAGTTGTAGCAACCACTGCAAAAAATCCATTTCATAGAACTAGTCAGTGGATGTTGCTGCACGATAATACGCCTGCCCACTGTGCGAACCCTGCGAGTCGTTTCTTGGCTCAGCGCGGCGTACTTTTTCTCGATCATCCACCTTACTCCCCTGATCTTGGACCTGCTGACTTCTTTCTATCCGCCAAGCTAAAGAGGGCTATCAGAGGAGCATGTGGGTCAACTTCTCTGCGATCGATTGCTAACAAGGACGTTGCTGACAGTTTCCAGAAGCTTTATGAACGTTCCAAAGTGTGTTTGTCTTAGGTGAAGATTATTTTGAAGGGTACTAAAAGTTATTTGGGTATATCTTTAGCTTGCCTCTAATTGCAATAAGACATCCGGTTCTCTTTCTGAACCTTATTTACTCCTAAAATGATTCTTCTAATGATACAACAGTCTCTTTTTGAGCTTTTTTATCAAGTTGACGGTATCCTGTCTTGTACCCTAGCGACCCTGCCTTGGTAAATTATTATGTTTCTACCTTTCAACTTAGAACTTCCCTTCCTGCTGGAAGGGTGTTCTCATTAAATAGTTGCCAAAAAAATAGGACCTCTCTATTGTCCTATTGATTTAATATGTTTCTTATGATGTTTTCGAATTTATTTAAATTATTAACATTTGCAATTTTTTGAATTAATTGAGAAAATTAATTCAAACGTGAATGAGTATTTATTATTGAAATGCACTTTAAATCATCGAAATAGAAATGAAAAGAAGTTTATATAAAGTACCTCGTAAATAATAAAATATAATCAGCGGCTGCCTGGCGCAGGATCATGAGAAGAGCTAGGGTGACAGGTTAATTAATCGTTTACAAGAACCCTAGTAGTAGAAATGGAAACAAAAACTCCGAGATGCATGAACTAAAGAACTATAGGAGAAGTTGCTAGTACGACCGACAGTGCTCAAAGATGACATCAGAGGGCAGATGGTAGAATACGCTAGTACCACTGACAATCTTTATAACCCAAGAGTTCCCAAAATTTCTGTTAACAAAGATTATATTTTGACATTTTTGGAGCTAAGTCTAGTTCTTCTGTTAGTAATTAACTCTCCAGCTTTTTAAAACAATGTTTGATTTTCCATGGATGGTTGCTGGTATTCCTAAAAATGTTTTTGCCTCATCACCAAAAATCTGAAATAGATTTTCGTGTTTCCTCCAAACCTCCAGCAGGTTAGAATCAAAATATATTTCATTCTTTTCCTTATAATTATAACTTATTTTAACTTACTCTTTAAGGCGAAATTGTAGTTATTTGTTCATCATCGCTACTGATGTTTTTAACCATTGAACTTTTTAAAAGCAACAGCAGAGGTCTTACCTATTTTTATGTCGTCTTTTCCTCTTTTCAAGGGTTGCTCTCTTGAACAGAGCTTTCTTTACAAATGTTGTAAAATTATTATTATTTCCTTCATGGATTAATTCTTTATCATATTCGTAAAAAATCTTTTTTACAAACCTGAAATATAAATAGGTAAATTTCTACAGAAAAGAATTAGTTGGTATATTTTTATCCGAATTTTATTTTTTAAAGTATCTAACTTCTCGACGACTCATGCATTGCTCTTTATGAGAATTCTTTGCAAAAACAGTTGAAAATATGATTGACGAAGTAGCGTACTTACTACTGGAAAAATTAACGACACCCCTTTTATAGGCTGGAAAAGTGCACAAGGAACTTGAAGCACTTCATGTGTTTTTAATTTTAAGGTTGCAATAACAAGGTGTTCTATTATTTGTTTACTTACCTCCTCAATCATAGGTAGGAAGCTGTTCTAACGAGTTCTATAAAATCTTAGAATCTTATTGGGATCAATGTTAGTTCCAATCTCCCTTTTATATATTGATTTGTATTCATTCCATAGTTTCTGTGATCTTTAAAGAGAGAAGGAATATCATGAATATTATTGCTTCTAAACATGGATTATCTTGTATACCACATATTATAAATCAATCTTAGTTCAAGTTTTGGCAAGCCTATACAGCATTAGTTACATTATCTGTTACCACAATGTAAGGTTCAAATATTTGCAGAATATGTAGCTGTAAATGGAGGAAACAATATTATCACCCGTACGCGCTTAAATGACAAGCATCTTATGCAATACGATCATAAATTCCTTTGAGCATTTACAAAATTTACCAGTAACAGCCAAAAATTGATTTTTTCGTAAAAGTTCAAATATCAAATGTCACCGCTGTATGATGTTTTTAGCAATGTCTTTCTTAAACTTGGACGTGGCAAGAACTTTGTGAATTGAAGGCCATCATTAAGTTCAAAATTTCATTAAAAAAAAAAAGAAAAAAAAAAGAACTAGATGTTAATAGTCCAGTGGAAGGACTCAATTTGCCTATAGCTCTACCAGATTCATGTACAATATAAAACTGTTACTTTTGAGCAGTGAAGCGTTCGTGCAAACTTTTAACTTTGTTTTATATTTATTTGATGTTGGTTGAACTTCTTTAACACAAAAGTCTGATTGGTTTTCCAATCTCAAAAGTCGTACGTTATGACTAACTTTTACTTTTAATCTATTACCTTGATCTTAAAGTTAATCTCGCCTAATAGTTCCTTAAAAGTTGACTCTTCTTTATTAAGTTAATTACGTAACTGAGTATTAGTATCAATTAAAAAGATCCAACCTAAGAATTTAAATCTCTCAGTGAAATAATTCTTAGTTTTCCTATTCTATTTATTCTTTCATTTATCAAATTTACGGAGTTTAACTAATATCTGTTCTGTTTTTTCAGAATCTTTTCTACTAAAGATGGCTTGCCGTTATCCATATTTTTGAAAGCGATCTCTACCTTCTGACATTATAATCAAAGTTGATACTCATTTTATATATAATTAATTGATAATTTGATCTAGCTATATTTATAGGCTTCCATTTGAATGTTTTTCATAAAATTGGTTGCTTTTCTAAATTGCTTAAAACCTGTGTCATTAATTTTATATTTTTATGATTATGGGAATAAAAAGAAAATCTTTATAGTTAAATTGATTAATCAAGCGCAATAGGTATTGATATATATTAGAAAAAATTTGGTCTTGAGTAGGATTATAAAATATATCCTTTATTTAAAGTTTCTAATCCCCGCTATACCGGCCTCGGGACTAGTCATTATTGCTCATCTTTCAGGAGACGGGTTATAAACTTTGCAGCATGATGTATTTTACGTATTTCAGCCAAATTTGTGTGACATGAATTTTTTTTTTTTTTTTTTT
>JABUQX010049024.1:0-2500 GCA_015478945.1 Trachelipus rathkii | reverse complement strand
CGAGATGATATTTTCTGAATAACCTTCGATATTGATGAAAGGAGAGTTGTGGAAGAAACTGTTGGAGTATATGCCCGAAAGGTTACTCGCCTGTGGCGTTTAACGGAGTATATATATATATAACTATATATATATATCATTATATATATTAATATTATATCATATATATATATATATTATACTTATATATTATATATATATATATATATATATATATAGCTCAGTGGTAGAGCACTCGACTAGCAAGCGAGGGGCCCAGGTTCGAGACTGGGTTGGAGCGAGAGTGTGAGCTATCCTCTACTAACTCTAGTTCGCCCCACTCAGACGTTAAAATGAGTACATTGGTAGTAAAGTGAAAGCTGCCTGACAAAAACAAAACACTCACAATAAAGCTACGTGCTTTGTTTTGCTAGACGGAAAACTTTCCGGCATCCACGATAGGCCTGGCCAGCTAGCGGATTGGTCGTTAGGCCCTTGTTCCCAATGACCTTTCTCGATGGGTCCGACTGACAGGACGCAAGTTATTCCTGGGGGCTGAAAGAAGGAAATTTTGTAAGGTTATGCCAAACAAAAACAGAGGGCATTATTGTTATATTCTGAGTTTACTTGATTGCAAAATTTAATTTGAAGTGATAGGCAAATCCTCCTAAAAGAATGACTTGAAATCTTGGGAATGGACAAAGCGGGTAGGTAGAAATATTTTTAGTGGTCATCAGTCATCACACATTAAGAATAACATGTGATTAACCCAATCCTGTAATGGTAATACAAAAGAGTAGGTGGTAATGCATATAAAATGAAATTACTGGAAAACAAACTTACCATGTTTACTGACAAAGGCATATGCTGAGATGAAAGTCTTGCCTCTTAAAAGAAATATAGTCTTTCGCCCAGGGGCCTGGAAAGGTCTTCTTGACCTCCGGCACACATACGATTTGTCGTTTTCGAAATATGATGGACAGAGCGGAAAGTTGGAACGATATTCAAAGAATAGATAAAATTTAGTTTGGCCCTTTTGAAATGAATATTGATTCGAGGTATAAAACAAGGCTTACGCATACCTTGATGGAATATTTACAAATATAACCGTATATTTAAAGGTCATAATATGAACCTTTTTACCAAAATAACACCTTAATACTATAGTTATTTATTTACACGATACCTGTGTCGACACTTTGAAGATATATTTGATAAATATTTATTTTCAAACACAACTTATAGAAGTTTATTACGAGACTATGTTTTATGAAATTTGGAATACAATTTAATGATTTACACAAGGTGTAAATTGAAGTGACCTTAAATCTAAGTTTTTTGGCTATTATGATAACTTATTAGAAAATACTTTCTCTTTCACGCCAAATAAATGACCTTTCGCAAAGATGACAAAATAAAAAGAGTATTAAAATTGTACATAGCAAAATCCGATTTTAGCACATGGTTAGCTGCTATTCTCCAAAATTCCAACCAATTTGTTATTATACTTAGTTATATGGATTTAATAATAATATATATATATATATATATATATATATATATATAAATATATATATATAGTATATATATAATATATATATATGATATATATATAAATAATTATATAATATATATATAATATATTACTATATATATATTATAATATATATAATATATATACCGGAAAAAGTTGTTAGAGTAGAGTTCATCAATGGTACCAGTCATGCTTATTATACGCAAAAGCCAATTATCGAATAAACCATAAAAACTTTAAGATCATTTAAATATTGTGTGTATTTCATTCTGCCTCACCTCTTTCCGAATTTTTTTTTCATTATTGCTTTCTATGTACCTTCTTATAGTTGAGAGAATAATCCTCAAACTTTTAAGTTTGGACGTTTAGTTGTTATAAGTCGTTATGAAATCTCTCCAAATTGTATAACGAAGAAACTATCTTTCTTTCGTTGACCAAAGACATCTTATATAGCTTAAATTAGCTTTGTATATTTAGAGGACTTCCCAAAATGATTTTTTCCACCGCCATAACACATCAGAATATTCTTCCTTCAGGTTTTTTTAAGATTCTTCCTCCTTTGCTCAAATGTTTGATCCATTATTTAGCAAAATTATATATATTTAATATATATATATATATATAAATATATATATATATCCTTTCATGTTTTTTATATTCATACTCATATATTATATATATATATATATTATATATATATATTATATATTATATATATATATATATATATATATTATATAATACTATATTATATATATATATAATAATAATATATATATAGATATATATATTATAATATATAATATTATATATATACAAATGATATATATAATATATATATATATATATTGCTTCAAATTAGCTGTCATATCCTTTTCATGATTTTTTTATTCATACTCATGTATGCTTATTTTTCTTGAATGTTTTTACAATTTATATAACATCCCTTACTTTCAACTGTTAGTTTATGCAATACCTTCTCCTGTG